>JAQGAC010000205.1:0-34506 GCA_034696585.1 Isotomurus maculatus
AACATGAATTCATTTTGACATGTTAAACTGTGTCATGAGCCTACGAAATTAGCGTGCCGGTAGAACAAGATTATTTTGGAGACCTTCCATTAAATCCAAAAATGGTTCTTTTCCCACAAGGCAATAATTATGTTGTAAAAGGTTTCGTGAGGAGATGAGTTGGACTTTAAATTTTTAAGTTATAATTTGTGTAACCGTTCTTTAATTCTTGCTAGCTCAGCGTTATCTCCTGTCAAGACTGTTGCAATCCAGCAGCACTTAACTTATAACTAGGTGAAGAAACACAATTTTTTTATTTCAGTAGTGACTTTTAATCTCAATGTTTAACCTGGGGAGTTTCTTAAGTCTGATTCCTAGAAACGAACAGATTAAATTGAAAGCAAAAACTAATTCAAATTAGAAATGCATATCTCAGTGTTTGTAGATTTCGGCTTTGGATGTTTGTCTGCAAGAAACTGTGTGTAAAAATCCTTCTGCACACATCTGATACAAAAAGTCTGGTTTATTTTAGACACTAAATGTCCCTGAAGACGAACCGCTTTGGTTTCAGTTTGAGAATAGTTAAATGCTTTAGAAATTACAAGTTAATTTATTTTGTGTGTAACTAGTGACTTGTGAAAAATGTGCTGGCTGTAAAGGCCACGATGGGGTAACGTCTCGTATATGTGAAGTATTCCTTCGAGATCTGAGCTCTTAAGTGGACGATATCAATTAATTCGTCAATCATGACATGTAATAAAATGTTTTCCTTGCTCACCCTACATTCTTCTTTGTCTACGTGCATAATTAATACTAGTTGAAAATCATATAACTTTAATTGAGACTTTAAGCCAACCCACACAAAAATGAGGAGAACGCAACTCCGCCACTCTATCCTCAATCAAACAAACTTATTTATACAAATCATGCAAACCCATCTTCGTAGCTATTTGGTCATGATCGCAAACAAGTTTCTTTTCTTAATTTTCTTCCCAAATTCCACTTGGATTTTCAGCATTTTGAAATTGGATGCAAATTATACCTAGAAGAATGCTTAGAAACTGTGAAACAATTGACAGGCTGACACTTCAGATTTAATTAACGGATTATTTTCTCTGAGAATTCCTTGGTAGTGTGCAGTCAACACGTAGGGAAACAGATTGAGGCAGGGCGCACAATCAACACGATATTGGTGTTTGATTGATAGCGAATGGGAATCTATTGCCCTTATAGAAGTCGCTGCAGTAATTAAACAATTCAATATGTTTTTGAATGACTGTACGTGTACGTGAGAGGACTGCTCCTCCGTAGGGATGCAGAATTCCGATAAAATCGGCATCATAAGTCACAAAAAATGTCTACATCTTCGCCGTGCCTCTTGTTCTTCCCAGTGAGCCTAAGTGAGTGAAGAAGGCGATTGAGGTACAAAGTGAGGAAAGACTGGGAAACAACATTGTTTTGTATATTGGAATCCTCTCGGTCAGATAGGAACAATATGCGGTATTGTCTTGTGATGGAACTTGTCTCGTGGCGTCCACCCCTTGACATGCCTTGACAAATTGCCCTGTAGAAGCTCCATCACCTTACAGTCATCGAAGAGCACGCCAGCCACCACAGAATCTCATCTCGTAAAGACGAGATCGAGTTGTTTTTATCAGAAGGAAAAAATAGATTCCTCAGACCTGACTTTATCCGCATGTTGCATGTCGGGCAGCGAGAGCATTTTACATTTGAAATTCGACATTTCATACTTGAAGAACATTTCAAAGCCATTAATCGTCTTTGGAATGGAGTACTCTTCATGCTCACCTGTGGTACATGACAGTCTTTATAGTTGTTGGACGGGTGACTTGTCAATGAAGTGAATACCTTAGAGCCACGCCGCTTTGTCCTACCTGAAATTTGCTCCTGCTGCCTTTTCTTTACAAGACAAATTAACCAGCGGTGACTATGCTTTGTTTCTGATGTTAAAACATGACTGAACTGCTAAAGATTCCGATAATAATCCTTCCAAATCATTCTTCTCTCCTGTGAAAGATCAAACGAGCAGGTGTATTTTTACATCCATTCACGACAATTCTAATTGTATGACAGTTCAGGGCAGTTGATATTTTATGAATTTTAGGTTTACGATCAATTTCTATCGAATAATCTAACAGAAAGTAATCTAACAGAAAGTCAAATAAGAGGAGTGCATTGGTAGTAATTTGATACATTAAAATTACTACTTGCAGCATACTTAGCCACACCGCACACTCTTGTTCAGAACACAGGTTATTAAAAAGAATTCTAATAGCTAAGCGCTTCGACCGTACAGAAAGAGAAATGATAGTCTAGATTACACTAAAGCACTATTACGAAGAGGAGGGCAAAGAAAGAAATATTTATTAGTAGTCGTCGGCTTGGTATTCATCGTAGTTAACATCTGCCCAGAAGTATGTGGAAACCAGTCTTCAAATATCAGGATCAATTACAAGTATCTTGTTTTTCTGGTAAGTCTTGTGAGGGATATGCAATATGAGCGAGACGCAAGGATGGTAGAGTTATCATTCGGAGTTAGTTTTTGTATCAAATAAAGCACTTTACGCGTCCAACCACATAAAAACGAAGTGGTAGCAAAGGTAGAGAAAGACACATCGGAAACAACTATTTCACCTTTAGGTATCGTCGTTAGGAATCAAAGACGCATTCACATTTTATTGCATTCTGGCTCACGATTATTATAATTTGATCTAATTACCATGAAGCACGAAGACAAGTTTCTAGCGGACAAAAGTAAACTACAATTTACTTTATTTACATTATCCATAAAATACAACCAGGTTTCTTTGTTGTCGTGCTTCTCGCAATTCTGTTTATTCCAACTCAATTTCTACCTCAAATGTTAAATGCTTTAGTCATTTGTTAGTCTTCAATTGTCGCACAACGAATATATTTATTTCGCAGCAAAAAATGGTAGCTGTTTGACTACCGTGTAATTGACATATACTGTGTGTGACCCTGAGTTCATCATCATCAAGAAGGATTTCAGCAGTATATTTGGTCAGTCAGCTTTATAGCTGCTTCGAATGTTGAATGTATATTACGTGCGGTAAGGCAGAGTGCAGGTGAATATGAAAGAGCGACTAATTAGAGGGAGGAAATGTCGTATTTTAACTAATGAGTCTTTCATCATTCTAATGAAATCAATTCCCCAATTGCCCTCTTGTCACGAGTCAAATGTGTAATCCAAGAAGATTTTATGTTTTTTATTCATGACTCTAACTTCAAAGTTTTCCTTTGCGGATGATAAATATCTCCCACACTTGATTTGTAAAATTTGTGGCACAAGTGCTAAACAACTAAACCTGTGTGTAGTACCTGAAGATTGCAATATAGCAGAGAGAAAAAAGAGTTTCCACAAAGTAGTAAAACTTTAATTGTGAGAGTTTCTGCGAGGAAAAGGTAAGATTTATTGGTCACAGGAATCATTATTTATTTGGGATGATCTCATAAATCTCCGAGGAAAATCAAATGCTTCATTGAGAAGCACCCAGGTATCTTGTCAAAGATTCAATTTCCCTTTGAATAATGGGTTTTGATTTAAAAGACTGAATTATTCCCGGATACAACTTAACTAACTGGCGAATTCTTGAATGAACGATACACCAACTACATTCATCTTGTGGCACGGGGGAGGATAAAGTATAGCATAAGAATACTAATTTATTCTACACAGTAGAAGTTTTTGGTGTGCTTACTGCTTAAGTCTTGAGTAAATATTAATGTAAGAAACAAATAACAGGACTCATTCATACACATCCAGACTGTAAACATCAACTTAACATGCGACAATCATTGTACCTGATCAACCAGTTTATTAAGAGTATAGTAATGGTTGACGCATCACACAGAATCTTGATGTCGAGGTAATTCAGTTTAAGTGAAAAATGATTATTGCTATTTCATGTCTTGAGAATGATGACTTCAATTTGGCATTGGCTAACAAAGTGTTAAGAAAATTGAATCAATAAGTTGAACTGTTATGATTTATCGGTACGTTCTTTGCTACCACCTCAGTGTTAACCGCTCGAGTTGAATGCGATTATATTTGCATCGCAAGGTGATAATGCAATCTCTCTGCATACTGGAATTAAATTACATCATACCTGTCTGTCACGGGATCAAACACTCGAAGCAAATATCTACTATTGGTACAAATGTTTACTGCGTTTGCAAAATTAAAATTTGACGTATCAAATAGTCGAGAATCAGGATTCCAACTAATTGACAACACAAGGGTCAAAATCTTTAAAAGTAAATGTTTAAATGGTTTCTGCATGTGCATTTGGTGTGGCTGTTGATTTCACGAAAATAAGAGGCGAATTTGTTGGTGTCACGGGTCTAACTAAGTGGAGAAAGCCAAGTTGACTTCTCAAAACCTCCTAACGCCTACTCAAGTTGTCAGCAACATTTCATTTTGTTGTTTATCTTCATCAATAGAATTCTAGTCTCAATGATGAAGGATGGGTAAGTAATTATGATTTATGTTCGTTTCATTAGTTTCAAAAAACTGTTTTGTTTACAAAAGCTATTCACATTTTCCTGTTGCAGAATATTTTAAAAACTTTCTGACACTGTCCTACCCTCATGCAAAACCACTTATAGTTAGTAAAATTCTATTGGAATTTGGCAAGGTTATAAATTGTGCAAATCAAGTGAAATAAATCATTATTGACACTAAAAGAGTTAGGTTATAGTCCCAATGCTCAACAATTGAGAACAATGCCTTTTTTACTTTAAAATCGAGCTTATACAATTCTCGTACATCAGAACGTAACTGATAATTTGTAACAGCTAATGATTTATTGGTTTACACATGTGCACAAATTATAATAATTCTACAGTGACAATATAATGTTTTGGATATTTATGCAACTTGGTATGTAGCATGTGAATGAGATGATTGACGTTGACGTACAAAGTAATCTGACCTTTGCATCGAACAAACTCAGACAGCAGGCAAGTTGCAATAACCTGCACACATGGTAAATCACATAAAATCATAACCCTTTAGCCTATGATCATCACAGCCATATCTTGCAAACAGTATGCAATACATTCTGATTGTAATTTTTATTCTATTAAAAGAATTCACAGAGCGAAACAAATTCAGAGGAAATCCACCAAATTATGCAAAAATAATTAAGCAGACTTATTAATTTAATTATCTCATCTTGCATCGCATTGACCCAAATGCTAGTTCCATGACACGATGATAAGATAATATTGTACAGAGGTGGAATAATGTGAAGTTGAATGATTTAGAGCTTCAACACTTGTTGAATGTGTGCCCCTTCAGCTTTGAATGTTATTACTCAATAATTCAGCTCTGTTTTGTGTTTACTTAAATACATTTTATGCTATTATTGTCTTAATCATGCTTCGGTAGCTTTACGAAGTAGTCTAAGTAAGTAAGCATTACGCACACGTAATACTTTAAATTGATCTTGACAGACTCAGTCTTATCTACCTTCGAGATCAGGTCAGACAGATGCGTGATTTTGATTTTTTCAAACTTAAAGTTTGGCAATCATTTAGGTTGGTAGCGAGGTAGACGGTCGTACGCTTGCAGCTTTTGCACACTATAGGATATGTAATCTGTCTATCTAATTCACCTCATCACCTTCAGATTAACAATCATTCCTTTTAGTCAGAAAATAGAAAAATTAATGCACACATACGATAAATTGTTAACTAAGAGAACGTCTAAATTCTGGAATCAATTAAAGGAGCTACAATCAAATAAGACACTATGTAACCGTCTTAACCATAATGAGCATGTGGAATGGTCTTCAAGTTAAATAATTCGTTAGTAAATGGTAGCCACATTTATTACGTGGTGTTTAATGCTCGAAGCAGACAGATTTAAAGTGCAACCACAACATGATTACAGTTACGCGAGAGTATGAGGTTGGTTTACAAAAAGCGCAGGTCTGCACGTCTACCAGCAGCCCTAGAGTTGAATTCTCGTTTTTTGTGTTATTATTACATTATGTGTAACAATGGGTTTGTTTTTTATGTTGCACCTGATCTGGATCTCTGAGGCGAAGAGAACCTTGGCCTACACAAGGAAGAAGGAGAGTGAAGTGTGCACTCTCGTTTTTTGTTCCCTTCATCCGTGAAGTCCGTGTTATTGAGTTGACTGTAAAACCCATTCATTATTATTTTCATTACCATCCCATCAAATCAGAACGAAATCATATCACTCCATATCCATCCTTTCTTCGTCTCAATATTATCATCACAAAGATTACATTATATATTATATCCTGGTCTATCCCGCACCATCATCATCATCATTATCCATCAACAACTCTGTCACTTTTATTTCAATCTTACTTTCTTACACCAATTGCACGAATGACTAGGCAGGATCCACGAGGAACATTTTATGCCTCTTGATTATCATTATGAGTTTGATTGTTCAACAACATTGTGATTGACTCACTTTTTATTTCAGAGCTTCTCCTCTCTTCTTTCTTGGCTGTGTGCACCATAAAGCACATCAAAGTCTCCTCAGGTAAATCATCGTGTTCCGTATTCGTTTTTATACTCGAATGCCAAATTCTTCGCTTGGTCGTAGTTTATTCCTATAAATCTCATGTGCAGTTAACTCATGAAATTCAGAACAGTACATTTGCGAGAAGGCTGTTCAGTTGACATTGAAGATGATTATTTCGCTAAATTAAATTAGAGTAGTGAAGTCATCCTTTAAATTGTGAGGTATTGTTAATCTAATTCAATTAAGTATTCTAATTTTAAATTCAAGAACAAATTTATTTGAGTCCTATCATGATATTTTACTACCTGGTGAGATTTTGATTGAATCGATGGAATTCTTAAAGCGAATTTGCATTTTCCAAAGTCCGTTGGATTAATGAATAAATTACTGATCAAATAGTTATGAGCTATGTGCAAATCTCTTCCATTCTTTAAAGTAATTTACGTCACTGTTCAAGATCACACAGATGGAGACGTAAAATTCGATTAAATAAGTACGAGCATTGTGTCATCGTTGGGATTACTGCGGTATATCTTTAATCTTGATTACTCCTATAGGTATATAAATCAAACTTATTGTCCATCTCCTTGTTCTTGAATATTTCCGTCCTAGTGATCTATGCAGGTCTTCATAATGACTCAGGAGAATTACTCAGCTAAAATAAAATAATCAGAAGCATTCGAATTCAATTCAAATTGAATAGATTGAATGGACATGAGTTGACGCTAATTATACTTTCTATAACGAATATTCTGTGCACTACAGAAGATGTACAATACAACTCTTTCATTTCATTTTCCTCCTTTGCACAGGATCTTTTTTGTGAATAGATTCCCACTGAAGAAAGACATTCTCATTACGGCAGGAATTGATCTAAGGACAGAACTCTGATTTCCTTTTAATGTCGTTATGAATTTTTTGCCGTCATCATTCACGTTTTTACTCTGCTTTGTTTTAATTTATTTTACTTTATGTGCAATTTAAATATTCATTATTTTAGCGAGTATGTGTGGTATGTTAATTGAATGGAATGCAAAATCATATTTATGATTAAAAATCGTATTATCACAATTAATCTAACTTGTGCACGTCGAGTGACTTCTAGGTCGGGTCTAGGTCTGTGTGTCTGATGTAAGCTGAGAGCAGTCAATTAGCTCAAAATGGCACAGGTTTAATAAAACACACTTTTACAGCTCACTCAAATGTGACATGACTTGAACACACACACACACAGATATACGTGCAGCTTAGAATAACTACCTCAATAATGGTTTTGATAGGACTAGTTCGTTAAAAATATCGCTAGCTTTGTATATTTCCACATCTTCTGCGTGGCCTTCGAGGGCTGAGAGTATAATTTAAGACTGAGGATTATTATGAAGACTTTTATGTGATCATGTTCATTATGGTTGTGCAACTGCTATCATCACTGAAACGATAACTCAAATGCCTAACTGAAATGATTCCCCATTTTATGTGTGTGCCCATGCAAATGTTTGAGTTGTTGAGATTACAAGACGAAAGTACAAGTGATTTGGGTAGCGTTGTATGAGACGTCGATTCACACTTTGTTAATTCCTGTGCTCTATTTCGTTCACGTTTTGACGCAATAGTTAGTAGCAGTGTTCATGGTTCCCCTCAACTCACGTAATTCTGATCCTACGGAAAGTGACATTAATTGCGCTAAAAAGCAGATAAAACACCAACACCTATGTGAGCATGTTTAAGAAGCCTCAAGGTGTTTAACTTTGTACGCAATCGTTAAATGATAACACTGTGCCGTGGTGTAGATGAATTCATCGCATGACAGTGGGTAAAGACTGAAAGGGGTTTTGTAAGAAATTATATGTCACAAAAGCATAAAACCTATCTCACTCGCCGGTGTGCTTGGTTTTTAACTAGATTTGCAGCTAAATGATTTTCTTGAAAGATTTTATAGAGGAAAGGATGCGCTTAGGGGATTGTGTGCTTATGTGTGCATCCTTTTGAGCACCGCAATCGCCATAATAATGCAGTGACAATTTTCATGGGATTCGAATGAGTTTTGTTTGAGTGAACTCGGCACAATAAAACGCGGCAGAAGCTGACGGAGGACGACGAGATGAAATAACTTTGGAAGGTGATTCAATGAATGAAAAAGAGGATGCTGGATGAGCAATAATAAAAACTGAAATAGATGACAAAATCGTGGGAAGACGATTACTTGTGGAAACACGAAGTGGCTTTATTTTATTCATGCCGAAATACTTACACATTTCAACCTTATAATAATAATAACTGTCCTTTCCTACGTTCAAAGAGTGTACAATAATACATACATATATAAGATCCTTTGCATGGTCACAAAATTCTCTTTTTATACCATTACCATTTATCTCAATTACATTAGGATTCTTCCTGAAGACTATACGCTTTCAAATATTGCAATCGAGTCAACCAAGTAGTCCTCTGTGATAAACAAGATTTAACATTTAGACTTCAATGGTAATAAATTCATGTACAATCTCCACCAAATCTGTGCCACTAAACCTACAATCTTCTAATTGCCTTACCACCAATTCCAAACTTCTAAGAACATAATTCAATTAAATACTCAACCTCTCTTTAAACATAATTAGATATACAATGATTAAAAACTTCGTGGCTATTTGCAACTCGTAATTGCACGGCTTACAACTCACTCCTACATTTACATAAACATTCACACTAACCACACTAATACGTGAATAAGTAGCCTAAGAACCAACAAATCATATATTTAACCACCACGTATTATTCTCTCATCTTCAGTGCACTGCAGTTGCATTCAAGGAAATGTTGTCGTAAGGCTTTAGTGGACTTTTCATATAATCTTTCAATAAGTACAGCAATAAAACACATTTACCTCAGCTGTAACGCAAGCGTATTCTATATCTACAAAAATAAACTGTGATGATATACAGACAATTTTAACTTCCCAACGAATAGAATTGAAGAATTTGTCAACACGCCATTCAAACATTGTGATACTTCAACTCTCATTTACACACAATAATGTTAGGTCAATCAAGACCCTCTTTGTCAATTGCATTACAAGGCCGAGTAAAAGTAGGTGGAAAGAAGGTTTGTATTTCGCAGCGTGTGTCAAAAAGTACAGAAAACACAATGAAATAAAAACAAGAAAGTAATATGACGACTGACATGGAAAAGATCTGTGAAAGACACATTCCTTAATTACTTTTCGAATGGGCCTTACAACCACCACATTTGTACTGTACAAACTTACGCTTATAAAACTGTAATATTGTGATATTTCATAATGGTAATAAATAAGTAAATGCAGAATACGATTATTTGACTTAAGTATCTTTGACCTATCTAGTTCATTTATTTACATAAATTATTGCAATCAAACGGCCAAACGTGAATTGGTGATTTCTAATAGCTCAACAATGCGTTGATCTGCAATGCGTCACTTTTCTAATTAATATTAAACTACCTTAAAAGAATGAAATAAAAGACTTACACTTAAACGCACTGGTGAAAAAACCGGAGTAATTACCTTATTCACCGATTTACATTAATGTAAATAATAGACTACCGAGTTAATAATGACTGAATTGGTCCGCCAGAAATACCTTCACACATCTCTAACAAATTAAGCTTTGGCAGCATAAAGTGGTAAAGCAAACATTACCAAAGAAATGTTTCTACAAGGATGTAATCTAACTTCAAGTAATGCAGCACAACTCCCGAAGGATGCCTTCTTCTTAAATACAAACTGACCTCATGCCCAATAACGATGTGCGAATTTGGTTTTCTTTTACATCATACAAACACATCAATGAATCTAATAATAGTGAGATAACTTGAGAAACAAGCATGAGATTTCTTCAAAAACTTTGGGTATAAAATGACTGGACGCTACAACGGAGAGCAACAGTTTTGTGTGTTTACGTAGCTATTTTAGGAATCGCAGGTGGACTTGGGTTGGAAGTGCTCGAGCTCCTCGTCAGGTCGAGAGGAGTGCCAACTCTTTCTGTGCTGGGACTTCTGCTCGAACACGAAGACCTTCTCGAACTGTTTTTGAGACTACTCACGTTGTTATTGTTATTGCTGCTCAAATCTTCAACCCTGTCTTCATCATCGTCGTCCTCGTCTTTATCCGAGTCTCCGTACTCAGACTTCGTGTCATATTTCATCTCCACATCGGAACTAAACTCCCGATTGTGATGCTCCGAATCCTCCCCACAATCACTTTCATCGTCCATGTCAGACACGTCTCCGTTGATGTGGGAGAACTTCCGTTTTCCCCGAATGAAGGCATCTTCCACATGATTATTATTCGTACTTTTAGCAGAAAGATCAATTGGTTTCTCCTGAAGGGGAATCGCACCTCGAAGTTTGTTCAAAGGAATAGGGAAAGCTGTGGATGGATCGTCAGATCCGTGGTGGGAAATCGGTGGGGTGAGGGTTAAACTAGGAGAAGGTGGCACAATGGGAGTTACCCGGGTTCGAATAGAAGATTGGTGGTGGCTCGGTGGACTGGCTCTGGTATTCGGGGAGTGGCCCTGGGAGCTCGAACTTAGATTTGCTGCAGAGAAACTCAAGGGAGACGGCAGTCCTTCCCCTCCAGCGAGACTTGCAGCTGAAAACAATTTGGCCGGATGAATTGCACCGTTTAGAAGTGGAGGTGGGACAGCTCCAGGATTCTGCGGGAATCCTCCAGGAAACGCAGCAGCACCGGGGAAATTAGGAAACATGAATCTGTACGGATTGAATTGGTGGAGATTCGGTTGAGCTCCAATCATCGCTGGCCATAGACGGAGTGGGTCGTATCCCATTTTCATCAAATCTCGAGTGATTAAATCAAATGACAGGAGATCATTCGGCTTAACATCCAATGGAGATCCTGGGGGCATTGTGAACAGAGGAGTCGAGCTTTTCCCTTCATCCACTGAAGTTTCTGATCTCGGAGATTCGAGTGAGCCAGGACTCCTCGTTGTACGCGACATGTCCTCTCCCCTTTCATCTTCCGAGTAGAATGACTTCCCACTGCCTGGCTTCCCACCACCACTCCCTCCTAAACTGCTGCTTCCACCTTGTCCACTTAAACTTGACCCAATTCCTGCTGCTCTAAAGTAATCTGCCAGGTCGGAACTGTTAAGCTTCCTGTTGAGTGTCGACAAAGACTCAGGACTGAGACGAGAGAGGTTAGGGAAAGTTGATGATGGGAACCCGTTGCTCACGCCGTTGTTGCGAGATGCGCTGCTTGAAGGAGTCCTTTCCCTTTCACCCTTGTCCCGATCTTCTTGTTGCCTCTCGAGAGGACTGAACGAAGTTATTGTCGACGGTAGCTGACTCTTACTCAAGCTGCTGCTGTAAGTTGGGGAATTGTTGTTCGAAACTGATGAATTGTTGTTGTTCGTTTCACTACCGGAACTCATTCCATTCTGCTGGCCTTGAGCTTGGAGAAGACAATGTATTTTGAACCAGTTGGATCGTCTGCCGTAACGGGATCCGGATTTTGACATTCCTACTTGCAAACACTTGCGAAGACGACATGATTTGCAGGATGTTCGGTTCTTCTTATTAATCTCACATCGCCCTCCATTCTTACATTCTGCTATTCCACTGACATTGTTGTAAGTCCGGCCGAAGAATGACTGCAAATTCGCAAAAAATAATAATTTAGAAATCACGTAATGAATGATTCCGTTAGCTAAACATCAGACTGAGAGTGACACTGAAAGGTACGAGTTGAACACATTGAGATTTTGAGATGTTTTATTAAGATGAGACATGAAGGTAGACGGAGTGCTGCTGAGTTCTCGGAAACATACTCATTTTTATTTACATGAAACTTTTTACATCTGCGGCAGTTCTTCAAAACACATTGCATTTATTTTGCCATCAATTAAGGTCAGTCTAGAAAACAAGTGATTGCTTTTATTCCCGTTTCTCCACATGAGAATCTGACTTTACAAGCCAGAGTTCGTCATGTTTCGAAGAACCGTCTCTTTTCCTTTTGTATTTAGCTATAGGACAGTTATGTGTGTTTCCCGAAATCAATGCATATCTTATTATCTGTTGCGCTCCAAGCAACTTCTCTGCAGTATGCAAATGTTATTACTCGTGATATCTTTTATTTCTCTGTTGACTGTTTACACACCAAGCCATGTTAGAAGAGATAAAAATGCTTGCCAATTTCTGATTCATTCTAAGAAAACTCATATTATTTGCAGCAACCTAATAATTCTCCTTTCATGTGTCATGATGAAACGAAGGAGATAGACCTCTACGGGGTTGGTTATTTAGAAAATACAAAATCCACTCTAGCATCACAAAATTTGAGTAAGTATGGTTGCAAGTTGCAACAAACCCACACTGTCTTTGAAAATTTAAGGAATAATTATCACCACAAAGTTTCAGTGTCACACTTCATCCTTTGGTCTTAATCTGCGTGTTTTAAACAGCGATGCTACATGATCACGGTTTCATAAGGCTCATTGTGAGCGAAGATACGAGACGGAATATATTATTACATTCTAGTAAGGTAGGAGTTTAATCTTAAGTCTTGAAACAAATCCATACAGAAAAGGAAAACTCGTCATCGTGACTGCTAAACAAATGTAAAGCAACTCAATTAGTTTTGGTGTTCCACCCTTCTTTTTGAAATGCATATAATGGGATACTTCTCACAAGGAGGGATACGAAAGATCTCACAAAATCTCAATTCCAAAATTTCACGTAGACATGATTTTCCGCCACTTCCGTCAATTTAACTTGATTTCTTTCATTCAGCTTGACTGGTCCTATTAAAAATGATTCATGAATATTGGAATACCTCCATATAAAGTTTTCAATCAGTGCGGAGTCAAAATTAATGTACGTAATTATTTCGCCGAGACTGTTTAAACAAGGATTAAGTCACACACACACCAGAGTTAAATCATTTCCCATCTATTTAAATTGTTTCATAAGGTACGGCCAAGATATGTTTTCAATTAACTTATCTTTTTATGCGTGTGTGTATGTTTATTGAAGTCTATCTTATTTCACAGTCATTAATACAATGTACTTTAAGAAGGCTGATGGGATATTTCGCGTTGGTACTGTTTAATATCATTCACGAACCACTCAAGTGAGTCGGATTCAATGTTAAGAATCATTTAAACCGTCGTTAATAAATGCAACAACCCAAGTTTATGTTGTTGTGGTTGAAACTTTGAAACATTGGGGTTAGTCCATTGTACCAATATTAAAACAAGACACATGTCAAACAAATAGCCCTCGCTCATTTGACTAAATTTGCAATTCTAATTAGTTCACATGGAACAAAACTAAATCCCGAATTCCTTTTTGGTCAAGGCGGACTTGAAATCTAAATGAACCTATAAATTACATATGTTTCAATTTAACACTGCTCTGCTACATTGCCTCGCATAAATACGAAAAGGACACATGAAATGAATCAACAAACAAGAAACACTCTCAACTCTAAACTTTACCCTATACAGCATATCGTTGACTAAGCTTACCTTCATACTTACTTATTTTATTCCAATTGTTCGTGTTTTTTCACCTTCACTTGGATTATTTACTCGAGGAATTGGGATTCTACTTTTCAACTATTCACGTTATAATTGGATTGGACTTTGCCAACAAAAATATTTCATATTTAATCTCAATCAAGCCTCTAATAAATACCTAAGTCATCATCTATAATACTATTGTTTATATGCATACGATAAGCATCTTTTGGATCACAACAATACCTAATATTCAATGTTATTTATTCAACCAATCTGATTTAAATTATTGGCAGTTGATATCTCTGTGATGAATATCGCTCGCCGCTCTTTCAAGTAGTTCCAATTCAATTAAATTAGCATTTTATAGGTATCAATAAAATCAACTCGTACGCTTTCACGAAACCGTCTCTGGCTGATCTACTTGTGTTAACACACGATAAGAGTGTCGTGTTGTGGAACACGAGAAAGTGAAACGGACATGATCTCTTACCTTGCATCCTTCACACGTAAACGCTCCGAAGTGGAATCCGGCAGCCGGCTCTCCACAAACTTTGCACAGTTGATTCATCTGGAATTCATAAAAAGGTTCCTCCAGTTAGGTAAGTAGATAAGTAGGTTACACAATTTAATTATCTTGTTGTATGTAATGAAGAATCCTATCGTCACTCACTAGCACCACATAATGTAACACTTGCACAATCACATTAAAGCTTAAACAGTCCAATAAAAGAATGCGATTATTATTGCGAATCGCTTGTACAAGACAAACCAATTAGCATAAAATTTTGATATGATGGATGCAACAAAAATTAAGGACACATTAAATATTTACGCGAAAGATAATATCACACATGTATAATATTAATAATAATGATTGGTGTATACCATGATAAAAATCCATATCAGGTAGGATTCATTGCACAAGTCTCACGATCTCTGAGATCCACTCACTTCCTGAGGCAGAAGTGGGACCATGAGTTACGCACAAACAGGATGAAAATCATGAGAAAAGGTGGACCAGGTAACGAAACACACGAGGGAGAGATCTTTTTCACAGAAGGAAAGAAGGTAACTTTGTCAGCGTGGTTTTATGACTAAGTGGAATTCAGAGATGCACACACACTCACCAAAAACCTACGGTAACAAAAATGGATCCTTTCACAACGAATTGATTGTGACGACTGAGAATCTCAATGACATTTTCCTAATACCTTACTTACATATTTTTACAAGAAAGACTGCCTTCCAAGATCATATCGAGATACCTAAAGAGTAACCTTTGTGAGCGAATTACATTGTCAGTGGTAGTTTACTTTGATGGTGCTCTCGTGTACAGTGTACACGTTCCCCTTGCATCGAATCTGCGTATACCTGCATTCCATTTAATGTGTATGTTGTGTGTGTGTGTCTGACTTGATCTTGCTTGATGTCTTTCAAAGGTAAAGGTAACTAATTGCACAAACACCTGAGGAACTGTACTCAAGATGCATCTATGTGTGTAAATGGTTATAAAGTGTATATGCGTGAGCTTTGCGTGCTGTGTCTAATCTAATGTGCATTTCCATACGTTATTCACTCTCTTTAATGAAATACAAACCTGTTGTTTTTGCAAAACAAACACACACAATAGATTTTAATGCAATTAGGACGTCATTTAGCACATAAAAGTAAAGCGTTTATCGTGCTTTCCACTGATCCATATTGTGTGTTTGTTGCTCTAACTCAGAATCTGTTACAGTGAGTTGTTAATCGCTAGTCAATATTGGTTCTTTTAAGCATCTAATTGTAAGTAGTGTAGAAGCTTAAGGCATGATCAGTGCTTTAAGTATGCATGGTAGTTTGCATCTAGTAGAAGGGCCAAACAAACAGGTGGTAAATTCCTCTTTAAAGAGATGAATAATGGAATAATATGTAAACCTAAAGATTTTCTGCTTGCGGAACGCCAGAAGATACGAAATAGGAAGTTTGCATCAATCCATCAATCATTTATTATCACACGACTTAAATACATAAAGTAATTTAATGTATGTCTCCTTGAAATAGCGATGAAAAAGAATTTTAACCTTCCAAAATAAGTTAACTTCTCTTAATGAACTTATACTAACGATGAGTAGCCATTCAATGTCATTAAAGAATCATCAATCTGTTCTTGATTGAATCTGAGCGTGAGTGCGCATAGTTGTACTTTATTGGTTAAATTAGTGTCCCATAATTATCGCAATTCACATAAATCTAACAAAGCTTCGTAAAAGAAGAGATTGAAATACTTAATCTGATGCATTCGGAACGCGTTTGTTCGCATTTAAGGCATTCTAGTGATAAAAAGACGAATAGTTGTGTTAACTGCCTGTCTTTATACACAAAACGAGCAAAATTGCAATTGCTTCAGGGGTGAGCACTGGCTTGCCATATCGTGTAATACACAGGTAATCCCTGCGTTTAAAATTATATGGTTTCAAATAAAACTGTATTGACAAAGCCAAAAACACCAAGCGAATAGGGATAACTGAGGCGCGACAGCTACCACTACACATCTCTGCCAGCATTAAAGGCAGTTAGATTCAAATATTATTTCAGGCACATTGCAAATTGCAATGCCAAGCGAATCTAATTTGATTGCTTAAACCTTGCTTGAGCAATAGTTTAACAAATTGACATTACTTTTAATGTAATCGTCACCTAAGTCTAATTGATACGGTTTACTTTATTGGGTACATTCATACAGGTACTCCATTAATCTTCTAAAACACTCTAACCAAACCCTGAGGTTATAGTGTCTTTATGGTTCTCTCGGACGAGATGATGATGACAGATAAAGGCCCACGTTTGACGTAATTTTCCACTACCAAATAAGATTATTAAAATTTTCACGATTTTTTACAAGAACTTCTAAAATCTAAGGATAAGGTTTGGGTAACCGCAAAAGGACTTTTATTTGAAACAAGTTAACCCTACTTGTGGTTGGAAAAAGTGTGATAAGCGAATTAAGTTCATTCTTCTGTGAGTTCCTTTATTAATGACAAGATGTGTGTGATATTGAACGTGATTGTATTATGTTAAAAATACTCCAACAATTCAATTGAAGTTAATCGGAATATTTAGTTGAATTAAATTCTGAGGGACAAAGATCCATACACACACCACTTACAATCAATGTCTGAGAACTAGGCTAATACAAAATTCATAAGTCATCTTATTCTTCAAATAAAAAGTCTTTTATTCAGCCATTCAATCAGATGTCAAGATTCCCATCCTTTCCTCTACGCTACAAGGTTTTCGTCTTGAGATATTTTTAACCACACGGAGGGTTTTGTCATAAAGATACCATTAAAGTAAGTTCTAATGGTATTATGCAAGGGCATCTCCAACTGAGTGATTTTTGTGAGCCCGAGTGAAAGTAAATTATGTCACCTACAACCCAACAGCTCTGTAAATTATTGGAGCGCATCCGTAGATGGATCCGCCGAGAGATAATACGCCTCAATACAATTACAAACTAAACGAGATTGTACAATACAACTCGCTTTCGCATTAGATAATAACACACAGCGTCGTCTAATTCTTCTGACAGTCAATTACGAGGTGACTGAATAGATTGAATAAATAAACAAATAATAAATGCTCAACGCACAGTAACTTATTCGTATTATTGAACAACCTGCCTTGCTGACCAGAAATAAAATATGTTCAGAATAATAAGATTAAACAATTTAACATTCAACACTCGCTTATTCATGTGGAGCAAATTGGGCATGGGATTCCAGAATAAATGTAACACCTGCCCAAAGCTTGTTTATATGTTTACGAAGACTGCGTTGTTGAAAGTTATTCTCGAATCATTTTTTGTGCTGTGTCTTTAAGTTTCGTTTTCATTGAGAGATGTCTTATTCTCTATCTAGATCATCGCATCATTCTTTATCCGCAGGCACTATTTGTACTTGGTGCAGCATCCTGCTGATTCAGTTGTGCAATGGTAGAGCTCTGCTGTGTGTGTGAATTACTCAGATCTTTGATACACTAAATGCAAAGCGAAGGATGTTCAATGAAGTTGGTGTAAATTGAAGCAGGTGAATCAGAGGTACAGCATAATGGACTCTACTTTTCCGCCTGTGTTCTTGCTCTTGTTCTCATGTCAAATCCAACAAGCTGCGTGTTTACAAACGGACGAGATACTGAATGTAAATCTTCTTTGTATCCATTATATTGTTACATCTACTGCTCCAGCGTACATCAACATTGTTGGTGTCTGTGTGTGCATGCTGAATGATTTTTTGCTCCTGAATAAGAGCAACACGAAACTTTCATACCCCTTACTGATTTCGCTTCAACTCTAAGAACTTATGTCAGCATGTGTTTCAAGTGCGAAAAGAACTAGATTAGTGGTAAACATTGTTATAACGTGTAATCAAGAGCAATAGTACGTTTTATTGTTATTGCTGCCAAATGACCGTGTCAAAAGGCATATAAGAATTCTGAGTAACCGTAATAAAATGCAAATTCAATTCTGATCTGAACTCAGGTTCTGTTTAATATCCTCACTATTATTGTTGCAAGCAGTTGTAAATGTTCGCTGTGACTTTTAAGACTTTGTGTTATGACAATTCTTGCTGTGCGAGCTTCTGGTTGCAACTTTGCAAGGCGAAAATGAAATGCATAAAGAAAGGTGTAAGAATAATGATTATTTTCGAGAAAAACACATTCCAACACATTCATACGAAATCAGTCATAATTTACAATGAGTTTTGTTTTTGTCACTTGTATTACTTTTGAAATGTAATTGCAAATACTGAGTTGTCACAATAGCGTCAAATTTTATGTATATTTGGTACAAGTCACAGAAATGATTTAAAATTAAACTGTAGCGTAAGTAATGTAACAAGTTTCTTAACGATTGTCATTGTCATTCTTTTTGGAAGTGGTACTACGGTAATCACACACAATCAAACTGACTTATTACCATCGGCCAATAAACACGTTAACAGCGCTTCCTTCATATCATTAAAATTGCTCTGGTGCTAAGCGTGCATTGTTTAGAAACAATTTAATAGCAAACTGTATCATTGAGTTGACAGACAGAGGTAATTGTCATGGCCCTAGCTTTTTTAGTTTTGGTGCAGTCTTAATGATTCATTTGTCATTGTATTTCAAAGTTGTTAAGTGTGGGCAGCCTTGTGATTGAATCACGCGTTAAATCGCTCAAATCCAGATAAAGCATCTGTGAGTATTCCAAAGAATACGAATTGGACAGTAAACAGAAGGAACTCGACCTCTAGCCAGCCCATTAGTGTGCAGCATATTTACCTGCTTAAGTATTAAAACGAGAACTAAGTCATCCACAGAATATTATGTCAATATCAAATTCACTTGCATTGTTTACACGTAAAGAAACTTTCACGGTAGAGTGATTTGATGCTATCGCCATGAATGCCAGCCACTATTAAGTATTAGTATTAATGTACTCACTGTAACAAACAATGAGCTGATACGGATACAGTTGATGGTCACTTTATCTGCAGTGGAATCAAAGTGGTGGCAGTAATACGTACAATTTTAATCAACAATGAGTGCAATATGTTTCATGCGTAGATGAGAACCCTGACATGAATGACAGTCTAAGCGAGGAGATTTCTACATCCTTCCATCTCAATCTGGATCTCTTGGTTAATCTTAATCTCCGTCCTAATTGAGTCACTCTTGTCTGCTTCATGTTCAAACTCACACAGCTACGCTCTTATCATGAGTTAATTCTTGTTTTCTTAGATTGTAAACTTAGTAATGACCCTGAATAGTTCCGCTGAAAGTAGTTATTTAGCAGCAAGAAATCGACTGTGGCGATAATGAAAGAAACGATGTAATATGTAGAATCGTATTACATCCTATCTAACTCTTCTACTACAATTTTAATACCGTTTGCACATTATGGAGCCAAGTACTAGAACTCAGTAATTGTCAAGGCTAGCTATAACAATAGTTGAATTGAGAAGCAACATGAAATCGATTTCAAGCAATAAATAACATACGACTTGCTATTTAGTTCCTCATGCATGTGAGGAATATCAATGATGAAAACTTATTATACTAATGGCTAGCTCATCACCACAAAGCTTCTCGCACAAGCTTTTAACTCTTTCTTAAAGGACTGACGCTTAATCTTAAACAGTGTGAGGCAATTTTCCATCTCCTTATAATTTAACACAAGATTACCTGCTATATATAATATATCATATCGTGTATCAAATTCAGTACAGATCTATTTTTATGAAACCCAAGTTGGAGCAAATTGTAAGACGTACAAAGAGTAAGAGCTTAACAAATGTAAAATGATAAGAACTAGAATAGACACACTGATTAGGGAAATTATCTTGCTCAGAAAGATTGACAAGCGAAGTAAGTAATGTGTGAAAATCGTGAGTGAGGTGCACACAAACAATAAAAATATGATCTTCGCCAATCATTGAGAGCGAGAGTCCGTATCAAGAGACGATGAATGCTGGGCCAATTTACATAAAACGCAGCATGCAGTAAGAATACAGTCAATAAGCGAGGAGACTAATTCAACGGAAAGTGCATAAGAATACAATAATTACTAAGGATATTTGATGGATATGGCAAAGACGTGATTTGCCAACGGTGTCAAAATTCAATAGGGAACAAATTGTCGATTGTAAGGCATGTAGATCATTTTCACAGCCTGATGGCCATTTATGGCATGGATTATGGCTTAATCTTCTTCCCAAACTTTGCTTTGAACAAAATATGGGTCTCATCGAAGGACACGAAATTTTTGCAACTTGCTCTTTCTTGCTTCTTCGCATCATCATGCTGAGGTAAGTGTTTTCTGCTCTGCCATAATAATAATCATTTCTTGCTCTGCCTGCACTAATTTAATAATAAGTGAGAACACCTTGGAATAACAAGGCAACAAAAAGTATTATTATTACGCCTAAGACGACTCATCTTTCTGCTTGCTTCAGTTGAGATAATGTGGCTGTGTGCTTCGACTGAGCTTTATTCCTCTGAATACTTCCAGGAAAAAACTTACACCTGTAAAGATCACTTCAATTCACCACACTCCTTCGTCGCTAGAAGGTTATTTGAAAAGGTATAATCTTTCCTCGTAAGTAGAACTTCATTTCATGTCTCACGTTCTCTTCATGATTTGTTAAATAATAATTAATTACATCACAGTGTATTATCATCTTCCAAATTTTTCTGGGTTAACGTCAGCCTCAGCTCTCACAAAAAATATCACTCTTCCTATCATTAATACGAACTTGTGAAAAGCCCTAATGCAGGAAGGGAATGCTAAGAAGAGTGGAGTCGTTTATTACAGTTTTTAAACTAATTTATTCATGTGAAATGCTGTCATACTTAATGAGCAACCTATGTAGGCTTCAGGATTTAACTTTATTTCTCAATAACACACCACTAATTGAACCAAATATAATACGCACTGGAAAGGGTTAAAATATTCTATTTTCTATTCACTCAACATGGCATTCCTCAACAATAAAGATCCCGTCAGTGGTGACAATCTTTTCTATTGAAAAGAAATTGGTCGACTCACCTGGCATAATTATCGTCCTTCTGGCAAGAAAAATATACGAGATTCCCCACAAAGGCATTTATTTTTGTTGATTTCATTTTAATGTGCAATTAAATTGTAATGGCAAAGTGCTGTTGTTGGACTGCCTTAGGAATATTCAAGCTGCAAAGATGAGGTTCACCTTAGGCATATACACTTCTTGTGGATAATGGATTGCCAGTAATATGTATATTTTTTCATTTGGCTCTTCCTCAATGGGTGACACGAGGAATTTAATGTCTTTGAACCATCTCAAAGGAGCATTCCGAATGAACTTGCATAATCAATATAAAACATATTTTCTCAGGATCATCAAAAGTAGTTCTAACTAATGGCGCTGCTCAGCATTAATAATAAAATATTAATTGTTGAACAGGAACAAATAAACCTGATTTGTTCATCTGAGAAAGAGTTTAGAGAAAGAAAAGCAGGATCCAAATATATGAATAGAAGGCGTGTTTACGGCCATAATTACGTCAAAAATCGATTAATATATGAAAGCACAGAATAGATTTTTAATAACCTTTTTTGTTATAATCTCTCTTTCTTCTCAGACCTCACTGTGACTGTTCCAACTCCAGTTTTTATTACATCTCCTTTATTGGACTCAATTTCAATGAGAGTTTTGCATATGAATACAAATCCCCAACTTGAAGTCTACATGAAGTAGGTTACACTTCTTTCCAAGTTATTAACTTCTTAAGCTTGTGCAATGAAATCAGTAACACATGACGTTCGAGACAAACTATCCGTGTATACGGAGCAGGTAGGATGAAGGGACAGAATGATCTTTTGAAGAACACAAGACCACCGGAGATGAAAAGATGAGTAAGTTAGTGATGCAACAATGCATAATAACAATATCAAAATAATAGACCAAGTGTGAGCACCAGTAAATAACTATAACTTTTAAATATGAGACTCATCGAATTTTAATAGTTCATTTATTCTTCAGCTCTTGACTCTAATCATCAGTACGAATAAAGAATACTTAGCACGAAAAAGTCACATTTTACTCCCACTGTTTGATGCCAGCAGTAATCTTCAACCTAAGACTCTTGACAGCATAACACTCTAGACTCTAGACATGAATGAGGTCCAAACTAACCACGTTCCTTCACCTGCTACACAAAACTCTCAGCTCAGATTTATCAGAACTCAAATTAATATTTAACCCTTCTAAGCTTTGCTGATTTTGATTCTACATATTTATGAATGAGCCAAGCTCCAACTTTGAGCCAAACAGTCATTCTTGCGAGCGACTATTATAATGATTACACTAAACAAAGATTTAAAAGATCAAATATGCGAATTATCACTTAAGTTGGCACCTGATTCGTATAAACAGGTTAAGGAGTACTTAATTGGAAATTTTCTCCCAAGAAAACATTTTCGCTGAAGTAATAGGGTCGTGAATTCAATGTGTAGACGGACGAGAATCAACAGGTGACAACAAGTTTTAAGTTTTTTTGAACTGTGAGTTAGTCCGTACGGCATATGATATATTTATGAGTCCATCCCGAGGTTGATGATTTGAGGAACATAAAAGATGAGATTCCCAAGTCTTAATTACTTGATTTCTTACCACATGAATTAAGATTGACAGCAGTCTAATTAATTTGTTTGCTCCTTCACATACCTGAATTTTTTGTTTGTTTGTGTTTAAATTGATCTAGAGATAAGATGAAGATAGACACATTCAGGAGATAAAAGATATTACTAATTGCACAAACTCTGCAAAACATTTTTCATATCTACGGAGAATTTCGATTGCAAACAGCTTGCATATTTCTCAATGAAGAATTGTCAAACTTGAATCTCGGCCAGATAAACAAATTCTTACACTGTTGCACGAAAGATTTCCTGATGATAACTGCCCAGGTTTATGGACTCCGTTTGGCTTTGAAGGATCGTGTTACGTTGAACAGAAGTATTTACAGCTTGTTCGAAGTAAGTTTCATGCAATCTAGTTATCTAGTCGCCCCTTGTAGTAACGATTATCGAGCTAAAAACAATCGTCAGACCGTGCAAAGTCTTATAAATATGCTGAGATAAGTAGCTCAACCTGTTTGCCTCCTCGTATCCGTATTTTGACAGATTTAAACAATAAAATCAATCTGCTGAACATTGATTTTAATGTTACGATTCCTTGATAACACGGGTGCAAGAAGATTTACATTTATAATGACGAGCAGATTCATCCGCATCATTCGGCTCATCACAGTTATGCGATATTGCTACTTTCACTATAAGATTTTATCAAAGATTGAGCTAAGCTTTGATTGTAAACTCATCAAATATCAAGTGTTTTAATTAAAAATCAAGCGAAAAGCCATCACTCTTCTGTATCAAGCAGAATCAAATTTTTTATGACAGTCAACAGTATTGATGATGAACAATAAACTAATAAATATCTCTCATGTTCCAACTATACCACCAATTCACACTGTGAGTTGGAATAATTCAAGAAAACCAGACAAATAAATTGCAGTGCTGGTGGAAAGGGATGAATGGAGTTGACTGATGCTACTGAGACATAATTTGACAGAAAACCAGAAAAACGAAATCCTGCCACGAGTAAAGTGGGTGAAGTTACTTGTAACATTAGTTCTTCAAGTTCATTATTTCTTTATTCATTCAGATTTTGAGTTATCTCTGGCAATCGTAGTCAAATAATAAATATGCCACAATACCACAGTGACTACTTTCTATATTATGTTAAATAGTGAGGGAAATGCGTGAAGCTGTGTGCTCCTTGCCATGAGCACTGAAAGTACCTAACAAGAAGAGGAAAGCATTTAAAGAACTGTTAACTTTCGCTAACATTGTATAACCTTATTTTTTATAATCTATTATCCACATTCTACTTTTAGTGCACACACAAGTCTAGAGTCTAGAGTTTCTACCCAATTTCGAGACATGACACTTGGGATGCCACCAACAATCAAGGAAGAGTATGATTATTATGATTAACATGTAATTATCATTGATCTAGTAAGTAAGTGTATACGCAAATGAGGAGTATATAACTGATTTTTATCTGTTAGATCTCAAGAGTTGTGACGCAGTAGGTTCGAGAGCTGTTTGCATCCAAAAGGTCACAAAACAACAACTTGATGATCTATTTCACGTCAGTACACTCAGAGTTTTTTGCACAGGAAAAGGAATCGATAGTGGGACCAAAAATTGTCAGGAAGATTAATTGCCTCATTTGCTCACAGCTTGAACCCTTGGTTGGAATCAGAATAATTAGTTTCTCTACTTTTTGCTGAATACTTGCTGAAGAAAAATATTTCGCACTGTTGAGATGTTTACAAATTTTGGAATTTGCGAATAAACTGCCTTGCCAGAATAAACAGTATCAGCAGGGCTGATTAAAGTGAAGATTTGAGTTCTCAATGACATGAATTAATTAAAATATTTTTTATGCGTTTGTTTTTACACATATGGTGTCTTCTGTTTGCTTATGTAAACCTACCAGTTTCCGTAAGGTAGCTAAAAAAATAAGTTCATTCAAAGCAGACCATTTTATTCGAGTTGTTAAGACCAAAAACGCTGCAAAAAGTGTATGCGTAGCTCAGCTCACTTTCGAAAGTGCTAAACAGGATGCATGAAATGTAGAATTTGAAAGATACTTTGACACTTAAACTATAACATTAGGTTAAGTCGTAAAAGGTTATTTACTACTGGAAATTAGGTAAACAATGCGTGCACT
Organism: Isotomurus maculatus; assembly: GCA_034696585.1. NCBI lineage: Eukaryota > Metazoa > Arthropoda > Collembola > Entomobryomorpha > Isotomidae > Isotomurus > Isotomurus maculatus. The sequence goes on from JAQGAC010000205.1 coordinate 25,338, forward strand.
CTCATCTCATTTATCAACTGCCATTCATGTCTGCATTAAGGAGAGAGACGAGACTGAGTGAGAAGGAAACTGAAGATGTTCCTTGTACCCTATAAAGTTAATAATCATAATCAGTTTGACAAATGATCTGGTTTTCGCTGGCAATGCGAGACCTTTTCTTTGTAAAATAACTGTTATTACAAATAACAATAAAAGATAATGGAAAAGTAGCACCAACAGTTCAAAATGTGTAATTGACAAATCTCTGAAAGTCTGTAGCGAGTCTAGTGAGTACTTCACTCTTATTTATTAGCACAGAATCAGTATTTATTGCGCTCATCTCCACTTCCCCATTACAAGGGTCAAAAGTTTGCCTGATTTATTTAGCCAATCCCTCCAATTCCCCCCATTCTGTTTATAATTTGTCAATTATAATGGACCCTTTCGTTCAACAATTGAATATTGGGTTTCAGATTATTGGTTACAATCTAGAACTAATAATTCATGTTTTGTGCATGATTTATTTGAAATTTTGCAGGTAAAAAATGAAACGAGTGATATCAAGCAATTTACTTTAAGTCTACTTCGTGCCGTCACATTAGGGAAAGAATGTACGCCTATGTTTGGACATAAAGTAGCTAGTTAGGATTGGTAGCTGCTAACTGCAATTGCTGCGAAGGTAGTATAGACTAAAGCTACTGTTGACTCTGCGGGTTGTGTAGGTGTTGGCGCAAAGGGAGATTAGATCACAATGACAAAACAAATTTTTATCAGGTGTCGTAAATGTTGAGATAAGTAGATTTAAAGAGCAAATTTACAAGGTTGCACAGCCTTGTGTGGGTTGCACAGAAGAAAGTCTTAGTACTCGGGCAGGGCTTACATGATGTTTACACATTTAGCAGTAATAAGTGTATCATCCTAAGAAGCCACAGTAGTCAGTGATTCATATGCATACAACATCGCTAAGTATTTTTGAAGGCTCGTCAAAACTCAATAAAAGAATACAACTCTTCATCTCCCAACTCGAAAATCTTTAACAGCCTCCCACACACCGAACTCAAATCCTTTCTTGCTGTTATACAAAACACTGTAAAATTTTAAACCAACCCAATGCCAAGGATAATAATACTCACTGTCTGCGATTTGAATTATCGTTTATTAACTACAGCATGACATGTGGAATTAATTTAATACTGTGCACGAAAAAGATGCATTCGTAAATTCAGAAGCGAATTTTTCTAAAAATAAATAAAAATGCGGAGGATTAAAATATTTGATCTCCCTGCTTGATCTCCGAATATTTAATAAGCTTATAAAGAATTTGTGAATGGCCGTTCATTTACTGAGCTCTTCTGAACATTTTGACATTTAAAGAGTCTCGCGTATAAATAACAAGTTTGTGATTCCAGTCTCATTCAAGTTACTTTTTAATGAAAGACATGGACAGAATATTGTAGTGAGTTTTCTCGTGAATATTATTTACTTTTCATTCATTATAAATCAGAGTGGAATGTTGTAGTTGGAGCAAGAACATAATCCGATCCACAGCAACGTGTGTCCAAAGTTGATGACGATGGCCATAATAAGAATTAATGTGGACACAGATAGCAGACTTAAGTTATTGCAGTAACACCCTTCGAAATATGAAAACACGAGGTGGGTCGTATTTTTTAGGTCTGAAATCTTAGCTCCTCTGTAGATCGATGAATCCTGCTAGTGGATGAGGTGAGATGATATCTACCTGCTTACTCCACTACTCTCGTTTAAATCTCAAGTAATTTATTGCTGCTTTGTAGGCCGTTAGTTGTTGAGGCATTACTAGAAGCTATTGTGGCAGTGTCTACCTACTCCAGCTGCTATGATCTGGGTGGCTTTTACATCATGACAGACGACACATGTGGAGATTCACTGTGGGGAGAATCCAGATCTCGTTGGTCCAACCTCATCATCATGACAGGTTACATATCTTGATATTTATTCCTAATGTCAGCATTAATATTTCATCTGGATCCCACGCATCTTATTCCCCATGATGCTAGCTCAAACGATGGACTTTTTACGGTCACCTTAATCAGCAGCCCCGCAGCTCAGCCCAGGATGCTAGAGACTCGATAAAAGTATTACTTTGATAATCTAATGGGTTGACATGATTTTATTGCACTTGTTTTCAACTTGACTGGTCATAGCTCCTAGTACTCCCCCGAGAGTATTAAAATTCACTGTCCTATTATTATCATTTTAATCGTATTCACTCTTCCACACTAATTACTAGTTTCGTTTTGATTACAACAAAATTGTCTAATTCGAATCGCATTTTGCGGGATAAGGTAAGTAATTGTGGGTTTTCTTTCAGATATACAAGCGAAGTTTTCAAGTAATAGCCATGTGGTTTTAAGAAAACAAATTAACGCATATAATCAAAGCCGTCACCTCTAAGTCGTTACAAGTAAATGGAAACTTGAGCGCTAGTTTTTGTCCACGTACACCGTAACACGCGATGCTAATTGGATATCAATCACCGACAAATGATGATACCTAAATTCTGGTTTTCTTGAAATAAAGGGACAAAAAATTTCATCACTGAATCCGAAGCGTAATTGACAAAAAACAGTAGCGAGCTAACAAACGGAGTCCGACAAACAGACACACACACCCAAGATTACATTTCACAGACAATCAAATCAAATTATCACAATAAGTGCAAATCTTCAAGTCTGCTCTGAATCTCTTAAAGTTTTCATGCTTAATAACTTGAGGTTTTCAAATGAAGGTTGGAATCAAAAAAAGGTAAATTGAACTAACTAACGAGACATGCAAGGAGAGAGGGTGAAAGATGTAAAGCGATATTATTACGAGCGAGTTCCTGAAGTATTAGTCCATCATTCCACATTCCCCCACAATCCGTGTAACTTTTTTTCTTGTCTTTGAGATTGAAGTTGATACAAGGGTTCAAGTGATAAAAGCTGCCGACAACTAAAAAGTGTTCTTTGACTAATGGAACTCATATGAAAGGGTGAAGTGAACGTGTATATCGTAACAAATCATTTAAACGTGTTAAGTATATTTCGTAACAAAAATATGATCCAATTAGTGCAATACAATATTTTGAATGCTTTCTGATAAACAGGAGTTTTAAACGTGACAACCAAAATCATTTATACTTTTACGAGTTTAAGTGAAATGAACAGTTAACGTAAATTCCTTTCCGAAACAAAGCAGAGAGATGAAATATTTTGATGAATTCAACCTTTGTCGCCTTCAATTTATCATGTAGCCGTCACAAAAATTATGTACTACCTACGGGGCAAATTCCTTTGGTACAAATTTCTTTCCACGTTATTTCCATATCACTCATTACATTGAAAGATGCTCAGCATCCTCATCCGCGTATGAGTCATGGTAGAAGAAGCTTGAGGAGTAAAAAACCGACATTCGGCATACCAGAGTAAAATAATCTGTCTGTGCAGAAGAAATCAATTGTTTCTCGATTCATTTCATTGTTTGATGATGATTGAGAGACATCATGAGGGAAATTTGTGTTGAACAGCACGAAGAACACACACGAATCTTGAGTACCACCAGCAGTATCTTCGCATAGTGAGGATTAACAAGGAAAGCAAATCATTTTTTCACAAAGGCCAAATCAACCTTCACGTTCATGCAAATCACTGAACTCGTAAGATGTTAGCCAATTGAATTTGAAAGAGGATGATTTAAAGAGAAGAAACCAGAATGATATTACATTAGAGGAGATAATGATAATGATGATGATATGTACCATGAACTGAATTACATGTCTTGAAATCAAGATCACTCCTCAATTGACTCCCAACGTGCCTTTACAAAAGAACAATAAATGGGAAAGATGAACAGAGGATGGTGGAAGAGGTTTAGCGAGAACAAAAAACCAAATGTATCAAAGGATAGGAATATCTCCTTAATTTACTTGGGCACAATTGATCTCTTAAACGGAGGGATGACCGGGAGATGAACAACCTAGCAATTTTCATCGCACAAAATCGAGTTTCATTTTTACCTGGACTTTCTCATCCTATTTACGAAGTATATTATTTCTTCGAATCTTCAGAAGATTTCCACTTCCCCACTCAAGTAAAATGGGACTACTCGTGTAACTAAAAAGGTAAATGAGAATTATCTCTCAACCATCGTACTTTGCTACTTAGGAGAATTAAAGAGTCCTAAAACTTAATGAAATCGGGGGCTGGATGGAATATGGAAAAGTATAGTGTGCCTTAACTAATCACTGTTTTTAACCGTCTCTAAAAATATCCATTGTCTGAACTAAAGTACGGGTTACAAATCTTTGCTGCTTCTTTCTGCACGACTGACAAATTGAAATAAGTTTGCCCCTAAAACTTCTCCTTTTTTAAAAATCTGGTAACACCGATCACAAATATTTGAACTTTTGAACGAAGAAACCAAAGCAAGCTGCTAGCTGCCCTCTTCTAAAAAACAGTGAGTATGAAAAATCCAATTATTAAACACACCAAAGATCTCTTTACGCCACAGTCAATATTGAAAAGAACACAAATCATCGTAAGTTCTATTTCCCCTTCTCTGAATTTCAAATTGGCTAATCCAAACAATTTACTGGAAGTTTTTACACGTACGAGTAGTCCATAAACTTTACGAGACAATCAATCATTACGCAGTTGCCATATTAAGGCAAATCATGTCACAATAATTGAACTAGATAATTTATACAGAATCAGAGCCACTGGTTTTTGTAAGTAGAAGTTCAATTAGAAAATAAACGGGAGCATTGAGTGAGTGCTAGTTTGCCATCAAAATGCCAGATAAATCTTAAGAAGTTAATGAATTGCATACAAGAAAGCTAATCAGTTGAATTTCACTTCGCTCAGTTCTTGTTAGAATTCACCTTTTTGGTTTACGAGTGCAAGCTCGCAATTTATTGCGTATTTTATAGCATTAGTTTTTGCTCTGAATAAGTTTTACATTTGAAGATTCATTTACTCCGTTTCTTAATATGACCTTTCTCTACTTGAGTGAGGTGAGGTAACTTTTTAACATTCTCAACGGGCAGAACCTTCCGTTCTCCTCTCATATCAGGAGGAATTCTATTTCGCCCTTTTTGCCGTCAAGTTTATGCCGTAGTAATTAAAAAATTCCTCCTGACCGTCCCCATGCACCTTCAGAGCTTTGTAAACTCAATAAAATGAACCAGTTTCTTTTCTCACACAAGAGCCCATCAGTATTTTTACCTTCTTCCTGATGGCTTTTCTTTTAAGTGACCACAGCGTGTAATTATGTGGTCCCTTGTGCCACTCCTCTTCACTTCTTGTCGTGAAATATTCGAAGGAGAAGAGCCGATCGCCTATACTGGAGGAACAACCCTCTCACCACATCTCCCAGACCTTTGTTACTAATCTACACGAAAGAATGATTACTTTTACATGAATCCAACAAGCTGCAAATATGAACCAACATCAAGATTAAATTGTGATTTAAATTGTGATGATGCCAGTAAGATTCAACGATAAAACCTCCAGTCCAGGTGTTTACAAGTCCTCCCTCTTTATCACGATCGCTCATAATATAGACGAACATAACTGAGCGAGATATTTCTTACAGATTAGTCAGCTTTGTCAGAAATTATTTGGATGAGACTCTTCGATCTGCTTACCAACTGAAGTTCTCTTAAGGATAAAAAATAAACCAACTACTTAATTCGCACCATCATCTTCGATATATTCTGCCAAGCGAAGGTGTTTTGTAAACCGAATCTAAAGTGTAGTGCTCGCTTAGAATCGTGTAGGGTGCAAATGCTCACGATAATAATTCGTATGAATGCTTTCAGTTCAGGTACCTGCGTGTGTTCCTTGACAGACCTGACATTTATAACAACTAATTCTGTCTCAGGGTTGCTTTCGACTCCTTTTACATTTTCAATTTTCCAGTGAGACCGGATTCACGGCAATTTTTCACACAGTCTAAGTCAGCCACAAATCCAATTACTATCTCGCACCTCTTTAAATGACCAGTGAACAAAGTGTAATGATGAGACGAACATGCTCACAAATCAGCATGCGAAATAAGAGGTGTTGCCTGTTGAACAGAATTTCAGTTCAACTTAAACAATAAATGTCACTTCAAAGGTTGAGTTTTATGGATGAAATGACTACACGGTGGTGTCTTTAAGTGGTGCGATATGAATGTGAAAGCCAACAAGCTCTTACAACAAGTGTAGAATGTTCCATATACACAGACTGCAGTTGTGTGTGAATGTTTTAAGTATGTAGGCAACTAGACAGTATATCTGGTGTATGGTGTGTTTCTCAGGTTCGACTATCGTCATTCAATAATTCTTTAAAACAATAACTACGGTCAGAAAATGAGGAGATCTGAGATAAGAGAGCATAAGAATGTAACATATTGGTCGAAGGTGCAAAGAGTTGAGACATTTATACCAACACCAGCTTTCTTCATAGCTTTGCTTTTATAGCACACTCAAATCTTTCGGGTGATCTCTGTCGCGTCTTCTTCATAAGGAGAAGTAAGTGAGTTTATCTCGAGAAGGTAGAGAAATTACACATAAGCTCGCAGTAACATTCAGAAAAACAATAAAAGCTGATGAGGTGGAAGTTGCGTCGACTTGTTTAGAAGGACTCGTAAAATCTGTGTGATGTTATTAGTGAAGTGATGTACTCCCTTGTGAGATTGAAACAAGAGCTAATTTTTACAAGCCCACTTTTCTTCCGTTCATCATGAAAAGGCAAAAATTAACTAGTTAGTGTTACTGCTGGTGTGGCCATATTATTACAATTCTTAATTATTCTTAAGTGGAAGCAACACACCAATATCTTCTCGGGGAACGAGATACGTCTCATAACAAGGAGGCATTTTCTTTACCTACGAAGAAGATGACCAAGCCTTTCCATCTAATTTACTTTGTTATATTTCAATGTTGCAATTAGTTTCAATGAAACAATAAGGAGGGACAACCTTAATGTAATTTTTGATTCTGCCCTTGTGGATTCGTTAAGAGTGATTTACTAAATTGCTACTGATGCGTACACGGACACAACAACCATATATGTAGCAATGTGTTGTGGAGGGGAAGTTTCACTTACATGATCTTCTAACGACAAACCATGCAACGCATTATTTTTCGACTCTAGGAACATTTCATCTCACGAAAAGTTGTAGGCAAACTGATCATTCTCTTCAATTACTTTGCAGATGAAAGTAAGGCATTTTTTACGTGGCTATCAAATTCCTGCAAATTGCACACAACTTGAAGCTCGAGTAAAATCATTATATACCGAAATTTCTTGGTCTTTGAACTTTCTCCGTGATGTGTCAAGTCATTCTAAAGTAAATTGCTACTCTTTGAGGTATCAATTTATTTCAATAGAACTTACGTGGTGCAATAAAATAGTAGATCGACCAAACCAACGGACCTAAATTGTTAGCGATTGATGGTAATTTTTATTCTGCAAATGAAACTGAGTAAACTCAACAGAGCAATTTAAACGAAGTATAACACATTTATGAAAACTTGTTAGTTAACTGCAGAATTTGAATTAGGAGATTGTTGGCATTATTTTTTAAATAAGCATTGCACACGACAACGCAAGTCAGTTTTGTTGTGAAAATGAATTTTTATCGATTGTAACTTTTATGGCTTTTCTTATATATATTGCAGTTTGAAAAGATATGACCATTAAAATTGGCTTTCTTCTGCTACAGTATGAATTACTTGCAACTTGGTACAATTCGCTTAAAATATGGTGGCTTGAATCCAAAATAAGCAGTAATAGTTTCTGAGAACCCGATGAATAATCACTCTTGGACAAATACAACATTACACACATATTGTTACGTGCTCAAAAGATAAATTCTTCCCAATTTTATTGCAATTCGTCCAAAGACGAGAACAATGTCTGCACACATCTCAACTATTTATGCAAGCCTTGCCGTACGATTAACTTTATTTCAGATGTATTGTTGTGGCTAGTTGAACTCTCAATTTGAATTCACCCATTAAAGAGCACTATATGCTGATTGCTTATAAATGTTGTTCTTTGTCACGAGTTTTGTTTAAATCGTGACGCTTATATGCACTCACCGTGAAATATGTGATCTATCTAAAACAAATGCTCCCTACTTGAGATTAAAATACAGTTCATGATAATTCCTTCAAACATAGTTGAAGTGGTTTAGTGTAAGGTTTTATTAATTAGACGTGGACGAGACTGAAATCTTTCATTTGACTTGCGAGTGCTAGAACAATATAAAGTTACCTTACGCATACCCAATAATTAATCTTTAACTTGTAAAAATACCGGACTCAGTTAACGAAGAGTAACAACCCTCGTGTGAGGGGAGTTAAATAAAAGTTGGGTAGCAAAAAAGTGAGTGTGGTTGATTTTCGGTCGAACAACAATATGTGGAAGATGGTGACTGATCCCATGAAGGTAGTGCAGCACGTGAGACGAACATCATAAGGTTCAAGAGGACTGGTAAAAAGTTGAACTTAATCATCTTGAAGTAAGACAAAGTATACATAAAACGATCTGGACTAGATTGTCGGAGATTCTTCTATGGATAATATATCATTGATGATATCTTCAGTTCATCTTCAAAAGAATTTTCAAAGTAAGATGAAATAAAGAATGGAAGTTGAGATAAAAAACAAAGAAAAGCAGTCTGAGTTAGTCTGATAAGTTCTACTTCTTGCAAATTTTTACAATGCTTCGCTCGACTAGACACGATTTCTTACTTAATGCACACCATTTATCTTAGTGGTTGCTCATTATTTCCAATATCTGGAGGAAAGAATAAAGAGCTTTTCTTAATAAAATCCACCAAGTCTGAGCCAGTTGTGTTCTCTGAAAACAATTATGCCCATCCACTTTGTTTGCTCATATGTACAACTTCAATGCTTAACGATTCTTCCCATCTGCCAATCCAGTTCAGTCACTTCTGTTTTATAATCATCGCCACGTTTATCTCCTTCAACTTCAGCTCTATATGACTTACATATTCAGCCTTTGATGTGATTCATGTCGAATGAGAAGAGGTCTGCGCACTTTTACGGATCTAGACAACCAAATTGCTTAAAGTACTGTGGCCTGTACTCACTGGAAACATCTTCCAACTTAAAAGGAGTCTTACCGGATATATCTTTTGGCGGATTATTTTTATA
>JAQGAC010000206.1:0-34330 GCA_034696585.1 Isotomurus maculatus
CCTTAACTTACCCAAACGAGTTGCTTTATAGGTCATAGCTGGATGTGTAGTTCATCTCCAGGATATTTATTTGAAGCAGTTTCTTCGTCATGCAGCAAGAAATACATTTCCCTCAAGAAAGACACACACACACGTTTGGAGACACAGTGTGAGTAGTGAGTGTAGCAATAATGATGCTCTTCAAAAAGGCTTTAGTATTGTTCTCAACGAGTGCTTCAATACTTCATAGTGTCGTACTAACTACCTACAAAGTCTATAATAAAGAAGATGAGGATAGCATAGCTAAGCATATACACTAAGGAGACTTTGTTATCCGTCCAAGATGATCTCATTTCCTTTCTGTTTTCCTAAATCCTTCCTCATGAGCATCATTATTAACGAAACTTTATGATAGTTCCTCTCGAAGGAGCGGAAGTAGATGAGACGTAAAGAGGTGTTCTCAACTAATCCTATTTCACACATTTCGTCTTATACTCGCTGCTCTCGTGTGCTTAGAGATTTCGACATTAACCCCGGAATATTCCTGCTCCAAGTATCGTTTTATGTTTAGTTGATTCCATCATTCACATAGAATCTTTCAATAACTCATCAATTTTTATTTGCAACCTGAAATCTTGTTCCATTTCATGTTTTATGTTTATGAGTTAATTATCTGCTATTCCCAATTGAATATCAAAAGGTTGGTGGAAAATATGAATACATTACACCGGGTTTCCCTTTGCCCTGGCGTTAACTACTGGAGTAAGTCACATATCTCTCTCGTGTCTTCTTCTTGTCTTTTGAGTTTTGGTAGACATCCAAACAAACCATAAAATGCGAAAATCACTCAACCTCAGAAAATACTTTGTCCTTTGCTTTAGAACTGCGGGAGATGAGAAATGAAGCTTATATAGATAAACACAGAGACGATCCTTTTGCTTTACTTTTACTTTGCTGAGTTTCCAGACTGAAACAATTTCATGTCACTTAATCCCTTCTATAGTTTATGACCTTCTTTAAGTTTCACTTAACCTTTCTCCTCGTATAAAAATACACATATGTATCTTTCTAGACTTTTATGTGTAACGCAATACACAATTTAGAGTCAAAGCACTAGGGAAAAAACTTCGAACGGTGAAAAACGGAGATGAGTTTTGCTCTGGTAGCTTTGTTCATAGTTGTCGGTTGAGTCTCAGGTCAGGAAATAAGCAAAAATGCACAAAGAAACAAAGTAATCTCCAAGTTTTTCTGGGTTGAATGAATTTTTCATACAATTTGCGCCGCCAGAGGCGCAAACTCAGATTCACAAGGGAAGTATTTTACTAATAGAAAAGCTGCAGATAAAAGCAGAGATAAAGATTTCCCCTGACTTTATTCATGATGATGTTGATTACAACTGAAACTCGTTGTTTCTGGGGCGTTTGCATGAAAATCAACAATCAAATGACTCGAAAAGATAAAATCATCCAGTGAATTTGATGTCTGACAGAACTCATGAAAAACGATCCATCTCAATTGTGATTCTTTCATTTTTATTTGTTTTTCCCTTCGAGCTTTGGCGTATAAACAAAGTGTGTGTGTGTGTGATTGATGACTACAATGAGCAGTCAGTCGATTTGAAGTCAATCTATCTTTCATCAATTTTCTCGCTCATTCACTTCCGACAAGATTGGCAGTGTGTAACAATAGTGAAAGTATAGAGAACCGTGTAACGTTGTAGAGTGTGGCAGAGTTGCGGAAGTGATCACACACATGCTGACTCTGCGTAACGAGCAGTCATCTTAGCTATTTTAGATCGTAAAGCTAACTCTGAAGAGAAAGCAGAAGGAATAAGGAAAGCTGAAGCTTTGAAGCTTTGTGGGTCTTTCCATTTCACTTGAGTGATAAAAACACCACATCACACAGATTGGAATATGTTTAGCCTTTTTGCGTTTCCTCTCACACAAGCACACGAACAGTAGTAACTCCCATCAGGATAAGATTGGGTGGTGGTTAGTGAGGTTCGTTGTTTTCTCTAATCACAAAAGGCTTTTTATCAATAATCTCGAGGCTTTTTGTCCTAAGCACCATTGCATTTTGGGTATCGATTCTTTTAGACTTCTTTTAGACTTCTTTTAGTTGTTTTTAGGAAGAAATCTTCTCTTTAAGAGAGGAGAGTGACTGTCGCCAAATCTGTCAATCTTTGCAGAGTATTCTTAGAGGTGCTCTTTACTTTGGGAGAGAAAGAGAGAGATAACGTCACATTATAATCAGATCAGTCACATACGATGAGTTCATTAGGTAGAGAGGGAATGAAGTTGTGTGGATGCCAAATTGACCCAAATGGCAAGAAGTGAAGGAACCCCTAAGGAGAGAGATAAGAAGTTCCATCTCAAATCGTCTTTCACTTTCTCACCTTAGAATAGATTTGCTTTTCACAGCCACTATACACTCTGAGGCATTCACAGATCTTTATCAATTATCCTCCCAGCCTTTTGTAATTAACAAACTTTCTCGCGAGAAATGCAGTTGAAGGGTTATTCGTGGCTTTTGAATGGATCAACTTTACACACGGAATTGGGGGGAATGGGTTTTACAAGAAGTGTTGAGTTTTTATTAGGGCACAAGCAAAACCAAAGATTATTGAGATTCTTCTTTCATTTACTTTAGAAGTCTTTCTGAGCTATGAAATTACATTTTCACCAAATCCTAGGTGAAAGTTGGAAAATGAAAATTGATTCATTCAAGGCTGCATTCAATCGGTTTAAGTCCGGATTCATAGTAGGTCAAATTTGTGCTTCATTTCTTGCCATCTTCGTTGAGTTTAAGGCATGTAGGTTAAATTGCAAATTAATTACAGTCAATACGATTACAGGACAGGTGCTTGCTACCAAATGGTTGGCGAGTACCTGGCCTGCAATCTGTTCATGTTGAATATATTTTTCTTACCGTAAATTACTAAAACAGAATTTTAGAATCACAAAAAATGGAAAAAGCAATTTTCGAAATGACAAATATTAATAATTTTGAATGAAACAGACAAATAATAAATGTGTTTTTGTGTTACAGACCACCGTGTGGGAGCACACTGTTCCAAATCTGGGAAACACTTTTACAAGAAGTGGAAATTGACTCGCAAGCTCATTCCGATATCTCGGGTTCACTTGGAAGACAGGTAAAAATTGTTATTTGGGTTGGATCGATTCTTCTTATGGAGTATTTTATGCTTTCAGGTTGTTACCTACCAAAATAACAATCAGTGCACAGGGAAAGTTGAGTAATGCAAGAGGCAGGGATATTGTTGTAGTGATGCGAGTGATATAGTGATGTAATAATATAGAAAGTATATTCGCAACATTCCATTTTCCAGTAGGAAGAAACAGGTTTTCAATCTCACAAACAACCTAAACAGCACATACTGTTTATGTCTACTTGATGCATCGCAGCGCTGGTGGTGGTGGTGCTCATAAAATATGTTTTATGAGAAATTGATGCAGTTGCTCGTTTATAAAATCAGATAGAAATATACTGGGAACGATAAATCAAGAAAGTCTCATTTCTACTGAATGCATAGAACTGAGAGAAATTCGAGCTTCTGGGTACTTCGTGTTATAGATTACTTTGATAGATTCTTTTGAGGAAGAGAAAGGAGAAACTTGATGTATGAAATTTCTAGAATATTAGGAGAACAACTCTGTGACTGGTTGAGTAGACAAGTAGTAGGAAGATGGTAGGAGTTTAGAAAGACACAGGGATTTTATGTGTAGGTGGAAACTTTAGTGAAAGGAAAACAACCAGAGGGAGAATAATAAGCGAATAATAATGTGGCCGGGTTGATTTCGACAAGAAAATCAGTTGACTCTTCTTTTAATGGTTACTTTATTCTTTCTGACATGGGCGATTTATTCTATTGTTGATTTACAGAGAAATCTTTGGGTTGAATCAATTTTTGATTCAAGGTAGTTAGTTTGAATTGGTGAACTATGCTGCTTTAGAAGTTTCAATGCATTCATTTTATACTAGTATGAAATTAGATGTGTACGCGTTAACAACTAGTTATGTAGACGGGTATTGTGTTCCTAATAAGTCTATTATTCTATCAAATAGTAAATGAAGGTATGAGATGAGTCAAGCAATATTGATAATAAACTATCTAACTCAAAGTTGTGTTTATTCTTCCTCCACAGATAGCAAGGCCACTTTTGGAGAAAACATTTTGCCTGAAAATCCAGTCCCGAAAAGTGTTTGCACATCGAGAGAGTTTTGAGACTGTCTTAAGTAAAGCGGAGGCTCTGTTGGCTAACGTAAGTGAAAGTGCAATTTAATATGTGTAAACTACGAATGCACAAGATAAAGTGTATTTCTGTATTTCTTGTGATTGTGCAGGCGTATAGAGACTACAATGATGCTTGTCTTACACATATGCAACAAGGAAACAATGCCACTCTTGTCAAATACTACGATGCCCATAACGCTTATGTCCAACAATTACGGGGAACAAATGCCATGCTTCGCGAGTACCATAATGAAACATTGCCTGCTTTACTACAGGTGAGATTGGGAGATCACGTAGCACAACGTGCAACGTAGAAGCTGACAATTTCTTTTACTAGTGCGATAGTGATTTATTGACCAATTAAACTCAGGCTGGGTGATATGAATACCAAAGCAGGTTGACACCAATTAACGTGTCAAAAGTAGTGATTGTGAAGTACGCAGAATGAAAGATCTCATTTTTTCATGACTAGAGTTGAAAGACTGATGAGGAGTTCTTTCGTGGAGAAAGTAGTTTTTTCGTTAGAGAGAATTTAAATGCAGTGGAAGTCCTCTACTCTATTTTTCTTTCAAAAGTGTTACAAGAATTTCAATGCGTTCCAAGTTTTACCGAAAAATTTTAGAATTTTTTAATTTTATACTTAGGAGATAGCAGTGACATATTTAGTTTGTAAATTTTATTTTAGCTCTGAATTTACAAATTGTGATATGGAAATAATACATTTCAGGAACTGGAAGAAGTATACGTGGATTTGGTCAACACTCTGTCCGAGTCTATTTTGCTTGGCTCGGAAATCGTTTCCACTCGCGTAAGTATTATTTTCTGTAATCTTAAGATCACAATCTGTTTTCTTAATTAACTTTAAGAAGGTAACATATTTCCCACTGGAGATGCCTCACCCCCCCTGAGAATTTATTTTCCCTCTAATGTTTCATTCTTTCTCCCGTACCTTCGTATTTACTTCCCCATGTATTTACCAATCTGCTGTTCATAATACCTTCCCAAATTCCACCTGTCTGTACAACGTTCCACTTTATTATGAGGTAATTAACTGAAGTCGGCTTCTCGTCATCTTTGTAACTTCACCCGACTGATGATGAGCTTACCTTTCTCCGTCTTAACGCGAACTTTTCTTTCTCTCATATCTTCGCACAGCAAACATCCGCCTTCAACTACAGACTTATTTATCACGCAGGATGTCTCACGATGATGATTTTACAATTTACACACCCTTACTACTCTACTACACTCTCTTTTACTCACGATGATAATATTTTTTGGAGTAAACCGACTTCTCACCAACTTCCCACTTAGTTCCTGTGCGTGCGTAACAAGCAATCGCTTTTATTCCTCAAGGAATTCCCCGTATAACTTAGCTTACTTTGATACTTTCGACTTTCGACGGAACGCGACATAACTTCGTACACGTTGTCTATCTTCCGCAGCCCTTCTTTTATACATCCCGTGCCTGGCACCAATCTTATTTCTCTCACTTTCCCATAAATTTTTGGTTAGATGCGTCTCCTAAAAATCTCGTTTCTACATTTTACGTTTCTGGGGAACTCGATGAAATCTTATCCAGTTCACCAGAACTGGAACTGGGAACTATTTGAGTTTTACCAGAGGAAGTAGAAAGTCCAGAGAAGTAAAGTTTATTTATCCTACCTTCCCAAACTCCCTCGTTCTTGCTTGCATTTCCTTTTTCCTGTGAAGGAAGGCGTACTACTTTGTTGTTATTCCTGGAAAACTATGCAACCTTTTCTGCACGTCCGCGTCCGCCTCAAGTGTAATTTCCCTTAGTAGGTTGCTTGTTCCCATCATTATCGTTATACTAGAGAGACTGTAGAGACTAGAGACCCAACAAGATGCACATCTACCGACGTAATGGGAAATATAAGAAATACCTTCCATGATACTCTACACTCCTAACTCCTACCTTTCCTCCTATTACTTCAAGAAGGAACATTCCAAAAGAACTTGATGGTGGGCTAAGGAGCCTTCCACACAACTTTTCTGTAGAGAGAAAGTACTACTGAGTGCTTTCACTTCTAACAAACCCTCCTCGGTTGATTGCTTTAAATTTGTTCCGCTTCTTTTGTCTCAAAAAGTAAGAAGAACTCCCGGTCCCGCATTTGGCCTTGTCTCTTCAGAGATCATCCGAGTGAGCTATGTCATTCGTGTTTTTTAAAGGAAGAAACAGATCGCTCTTCTCCGTTCTCTACTTATTTACTTCACAAATGGTGTACGATGTTAAGTATGTGTAGTACTGTTCAGTCAATCTCAGGTTGCCCTTCAATGAGGTTCATCAGGCTGTAAAAACATTAAAAACAGTAAAAAATACTCCGTCTTCTTGTGCTTCACTGAATTTCCTTCAACTCGTGCGTTTTTGTCCTTAGGCGATCAGATAATCTGTCCTTGAATCGATTAATCTAACGCTAATCTTTACTGACACCGACAACTGACGAACTACTGACCTTTTCATTTGAATTATCTACTCTACGTTGTGTTTTCTTATCTAGAAATACTTTTAGACTCTTTGGACACTTCCCGCAATGGAAAAGTTCACAATGAATTATTTAGAAGTTTTAGGTTTCATGTATAATAATTTAAGTAATGAAAGAAATTCCTTTGGTAGCTTCACTTTCTTCTCTATTAAATTAAAGAAAGTTTGAGGGGAAAACTACGCAACGTATAAAGACGCGTTAGTTCTATCTTAACTTTCACCACTTGGGAGCGTATTATGTAACCGAGGTATCATGACCTACTATCGTTTGATCCTTTCGTGCAGATCTTATATTGGTAATTAGGTCAACAAAACAACTCGACTTTACACGCAGAAACTAGTTAAGCAGGGATTGAAAAGTGCACTACTGGACTTGAGATATTTTTGTCTCGTAATGAAGCTATTAAGGGCAAACTTTACCGGGTATGCAATATAAAGGATGAGGGTACTGAATAGGCCCCATAAAGAAACCCTTTCTGCCGTCATTGCGAAAACTATTTTCACTTTCACCCTGTGAAAGAACGAGAAATAGTTTTAATGAAGAGACGTGATGGGAGTTTAACTTCATGCGATGCGATTTGTGAATGTCTTTGGGGATGAAGGCCAACAGTGGTAAATGGAAGAAAGAAAAGCGTGCTTCTTGAATCTGCGAATTCTAACTTTTTACGCAATTCCATTCTCATGATAAATAGATTGACAAATTACGAGTAATAAAGAATAGTGGAGAGAGTGGGTAGAAATGAATATTAATCTAGAAACTTTGATAGTTGGCGTATGTAAAAGATTTGGAAAAATTCATACGTAGAATGGTATAAAAGAATCAGGTGTATTTCTTCTTCCGTGAGTTTTGTATAAAGGATTCAGCATGACCTCAATAGTTAAATGAAGATTGATAGATTTCCCCGATTGCTTAGTGGAAAGAAGAGACTTTCTATGTATTCTAGCATCTCCGACTTCTCCTACACTTCTATCCATACTCCATACGTGCAATCAAGTATCGAACTGGAATTGAAAAACCCTGAGACTTCTTGTCTTGTTCGCCAATTCCATGTCTTCGTTTCATCCCCTCAATCACTTTCTCTCTTGAAAAGTCTGCGTGTATCTAGTTCTTCTCAGCCTTCCCTTGAATTCCCCAGAGTACTGGTTATACAGGAGGAGTCCCTAGAAGACCCGAAAATATCACTAGTTTTACATAAAATATTCATTACACTTTACGTAACACATTGAATATCGTAGAATCGTAGAAAAGTGTAAAAACAAGGAGTTTATGGATGTAGTGTAGTTTGTACTAAATCTAGATTGAGCAATATGACGCAATATCTAAAGTTCTGGATGACAGTTTAGTGATTACTTTATTTCATCTCATGCCGTTATGCTAATGTATTTATCAGACCGAAAAACAACTTTGTCACTTCACCATCCCACGCATAAGCCAAAGGATGACGGTAATGAACTCCTCTCTTGAGATGACTTAATCTAACTGTATAGGAGATCGTTTATATTGCCCGTACACTCTTTGGGTGAAAGACAATTCAGCGCAGCAGTAGTAATAATACCTGTCTAATAAATATCGTTTCAGGCACAAGAGACGAACCGGAGGTACGAGACGTTAACAGCGGTATGTCGGGGCGTGAATGGAAATCAAGATTTGAAAGAGTTTGTTAAGTCAATGACAGTCCCAGCTGCTCCTCCACCTGCGAAGCATACCTTCCAGACTCCACTTCCCTTACTGTCTTCCGAGGCTGGAGAGCAGGTACGTGTCGTAATCTTGAATCTTTCTTCTTCTTTCTTTCTCTCTGTACAATACAAATGCAACCATGCAAATCTCTATAAAATACATTACAGCACACACACACACACTCTCCTCAAAGAATATCTTTCATCTCAAAGTTTCAACGACTCTAGTAGCTCAGAAAGACACACAGAAGTTTATGAAATGGTGACACATGGTTTTTTCTCTTTGGAAGTTGCTTGGACATGAAGAAGTGTGTTGTCCATGAATTCTTCTTTCTATCTTTTATTATTTTTGGTCACAAGTTGTATTCATTTTTCACCTGGTTTACCTGTCCGTGTGTTCACTTTTGTCTCTGGGAGTTTAAATCACTTAGCAAGAAGTAGCGCAGTAGGCCAAGTTTTATTTGGATTCATCTGGTGCATCTTCTACAAGTCAAATGCATCGCAACGTCTGCTTTCTTTCTAACTTTCAAGTATCTGTGCAGAGAGTAGACTAAACGTGAAGTAGTGTACTTACTGCGTTGTTGACGAGCGTTTCAAATCCCAAGGAGAAATGCTTTCGGTTTGAACGTCTGATAAATATTCAAAGCTTGTCCAGCTCTCAGGTTCTTAAGTTTAATCGCCGTATACTTTTCTACTTTGTGTGCAATGCGAATGAAATATGTATTTTTATACACTGGCAACTGGGTAATTTCTAATTCATTCGGTTTTCTTAAATCTTGTTTTTCTGCTTAGTTTTCTGACATACGTCATCTAGCAAGGTTTTAGTGGGAGAGATGTACCTATTAACTTTACAGATACAATTAGATTTTCATTTTGTAAGAAGCTTTTGTAAGAAAGTTTTAAAGGAGACATGTATACGTATATCCCTATCCCTAGAAGACAATCTTCTTAAGTACTTAAAAATATATAGTGGTACAAGAAACTACTGGCGTACTATAATACTTTGATGTTAGTTGTTGAGGTGCTGACATAAATTGCACGTCCAAGTTGTAATGTTTGTGTAGAATGGGAGTGAAAGGTGGAGAAGGTGCGTAGACCACAACATCTTGCAGTTTGAGCCAATATCTCAAGAAAACCCATTAAACCGAACGGTTATTGTCTTCCAAATAAAGGCTTAACCTTATGGCTGTGCAATAAACTTTTTCAGGTTTTTCCTACCAACGTAGAAAGAAGAGATAGAGAAAGAAAGACAAACCTGTTAGGAAACCTTGATATACTGTGCACCACAATTGTACAAGTACGCCTTCTCCAAAACTACATTTATTTAGTCTTGAGACTTGAGACTTGAGATTCTACTTGTTATTGCACAACATTTGGAAGTTGGAACTCCGTCGTGTTTTATTCAACTTAGGTAACACGCTGGAGTAATTTAAAATCAAAGTGTCCAATAAAACTTTCTCCAAGATCGGAGAAATCTATCGCAAACAAGATTTAGAGATTGAAAGTTAGTGTGTAGCAAAGATTGTACGGAGAGGGAAAGGAAAGCTGGTAGAAATCATTTATTGTTGGCTTGTGATGAAATAATAATTAGTTTAAAAATTGATGCCGTTGTCTGTTGTCTCCGTAGGACCTTTCCCACGTGCCAATTCTGAAAGACGAAGTGATAATGGAGCGTCAAGCGGCCGCATCAGCGCGTACGCGAGTGGAGGCCCTAAAGAAGGAGATAACATCACTGGAAGCTGAAATGAAGACCCTTCAGGATGCGATGGACACGCTCATCCGTATGCAAGAAAGGTAACTGGGTTAAAACAAACTATCTGCTATCTTGTAAATCTTATATGTATATCACCGTGCTACTCACAGTCGTCTGTGTTTCGTAAGTTACATTGTCAGCGTCTGGCTTTCGACATTACACAACGAACTGCGGTTGAGTGAAAGCAGGAGAAAGAGCAATTGACTTGCCTATCCAATAATGCAAGAGGCTCCATTGAAAGTGACTTGTTCATGATGATGGTGATGATGATGATGGCCGTATTGTGTGTTGTTTGATGCACAACAATAATTTATTGGGTCCGGTTGAAGTGGGTTGGTTTGATAAAAAATTTATTACAAGTAGAATCACGAGGTTTAGCTTGAAAAGCCCTTCGTCTTGTTCCAAAAGTTCCAACCTCTTTATTATTACTTACAGCCTAAGGAACCTTATGACCTTTTCCCTGTGTGTTCTACAAGAGTATAAATTCAATTCAGTGTGTTTTCACTAATCCCTACTTCCCAATGCACACACACACGTACACACAAAGTGTCACAGAGTGTATTGCTGCCTTTTACCTCTTGCCATCTCTAAGGACGTTATTTATTCACTAAGAGATCCTTCGTAGGAACAGAATGACATTATTCTAAGACAGGAGGAGTTATCTTCCTTATTTTGTCACTAGGATTTCATAACTTATTCAACAAAGGACATACAGCAATTCGTATACGGGGAAAACAAAATATAAATGTAGAGAATCACTTAGGCCGTACTTTGTACTTGTGTAAGCAGCAACATACGACTTCGTGAGTTTTGTTTCCTCCTTTCTAAACTTACAGTATGTGTGCTCTTTTCTGGTGAAGCACTTTTTAGCAGAATCGTTGAATGTGGACATAATATGGTGAAAATTCAAGAAACCGTATTACTATGTACACACACAGAGGGATTCAGTCATCATAGGCTTATTCCTTTCCTTTTACATTTGTAGCCCTTTTAAATTCTGTGTAGTTTGGTAATGTGGTAGTTGTAGTGGAATAAAATACGTGTGTATTGAATTCCCGATTGTTTACTAAAGAGGCTGCTTATAGCTTTGATATTTGATACGGAAGGAAAGCATCTTCAGATGTCAAAGATTCTGTCCTTCTTTGAGACTTAAGTTTCTCTTCGTTTTCTCCATCTCTTTTGGACAAGCAATGAGGAATCACTTGTGGATAATGTTACGCAGATATTAGGTTTAATTCCAACTTAATGCTCCTTATGACGTCAATAAGATCGGGTCGAAAGTGAAACTGAGACATACACGTGAATGAGTGTTCTACTAATAACCCTATATTTATGATTGTTAGCTCTTTTCGTAACTATATTCATTTATTCTTCGAGGAGATTATAGAAATGTGTCCGCAATGGAGACTCTAAAAATCTTTCATACCCTCGTTATTTTTTTTTATGAATTCACGTGGCACTGGCTGTGTACTCTTACTTGTTATGGACTTCAACGATAATTTGTGATAATGGTCAAATTGGAATCACATCAAACTCGTGAACTTAAGGGTGTCTCTTGCATTAATGGAAATATCGAAAACCAATATTGAGAAGAGTTTGTATGACACGAAAACGTGATGTATTGAACTGTGGTGTAGTACGTGATATAATTTGAATAGAGTCAGGTATCGACGAATTGTTTAAGGAGCGTGTATAACATGGTGATTATTGCAGGAGTCTGGATTCCAATTTGTTTAACAAAGCTAATGAACTCCAAGAAGAAATCAGCATGAAGAGATTCGACCTCCGTGTGGCTCAGATGCACTACGCAGCCCTCAAATCTCAGGTAATTCAATCAGTGCTATGTGACTCGTAACGATTCCTCTGTGAGGAACAACGTGAGGGAGAATTGCCTTCAATTTTTGGCAACACTTACGACTTACCCAATATCCTTTGTGTCGTGAAGTACAATTTTTGGGAAGCCTTGAGAAAGTAGAAACATGGATGTGTTGCAAAATAGCAATGGAGATTTTCTGCGTTGTGTCTCTCTTCAAGTAAAAGCGATTGGAATTCGATAAAACGAAATCTGTGTCTGTGAAAAGTTGCCATTTAGAGTGATTTCACTGAAGGGGAAATTCAGTTAGAGGTTGCACAGGCACATAAGTACGGAGCAGTGCTCAAATGGGTTTTTGCACATCTGCTCATACAAAATGCAGAGGCATTGGGGTAATTACCTTAAACAACTTATTACCCGTAACTGCTTGAAAGAAAGGTCATCCATTCTTCGGCGCTTTCTCTGGCATCTCTTCTTCCTCTAGCATCTCTTTCTACTTAATTGACAATGTACGTCAAGAAGTGAAAGCGTGAGTGTATGTGCAATAAGTCGATTAGTAAAGAAGTCTCACTCACATTCTCGGTAGTATGGCTCATGCATTACGTGTACTTGTTTAGTCAGAGCTTTGTAGTCTTCCTTAAGTACCGGTTCTTATTCAACTAGGAATGTTTAGAAAATTCTGAAAGTGCTCCTATGTACTGGTTAAAAGAAACTCTGTATCCTCAACATCAATTCAAAAACATCAAAAGCACTAACGCCTAGTGGGTGTTGAGATTTCTAGATACTTGAGAAGGTCAAAGGTTGAATGGAATCTTCTGAGAGTTTTAATAGTAGATTCACCTTAATTAAATTAAAACTTGAGCAATTAGTCTTAAAGTAGAATACCTTTAATGAAAGCTTTAGGTTAGTTGAAGTGTAGTTGGACTGACGGTGGTGTCTTTCATTCAAAAACTTTGAGTGAAAAGGCTCAAAGTTCAAGTACGCACTCACTAGACTAGTAGAAGGTTAGGTGATGATGTTAACCATTATCCTCGAGCCATGCTGCCTTTGCCGTAATCATCATTTCGTCTCATTCAACTCTCGAGCATCAACAGATTCAAAGATTCGTAACAACATTTCTCTTGAGTTGACCGTCTGGCATTTCAGTTATGAAAAGAAACTCAACTTTATTGTACGTTTCATTGAGTTTCAAGTCTTTCAGGTATAATTGCGACAAGAAGTACGCAAGGAAATAGGAATCCCCATATTACTGCATTCGGCATAATACATTTTTGTCCAGTTGATGTAACTTGGACCTATTTGTAATTTGTTTTGTTAGTTTTGAACAAGATTTTTTCCTCTTAGGATTGTGCTCGTCTTTCGTTTTACGGAGAATCAGAATTTCTCTCAGAGACGCAAATAGAATCAAAAGATTAGAAGAACTTTCTCTACAAAGTACTGCGAGAACTGAGAGCTTTCCCTTTGGTTTCATCTGTGCTCTCGTAATGAGGAGATAATGTGCTATTTTTATGTATACTCATTGTGCGTCTTATGAAAGACAAAGATTTCACCTGGAGAAAGCGAATTACGTAAAGGTGGTCTCTTGGAATTTTATAAATAGAGTTAGTCATGACACACGAAGAATCCAGGAAGAATCCGTTGACGTCAAAGGACCTTCGTTGACTCCTTGAGTCGAAGTCCCCACTCAATTAGTTGTTTTATAACAGAGAACAGTCTACTTTCCTTCTGCATTGTGTCGTGGTTGAGTTTCTCTTGTTGCCCAATCCGCCATTTGTCTGATACTGAGATAATCGCAAATAGAGTAATTTGATTATAAAGATAGACTTTCCCTGTTCCATTTGGGATGTCCGTATAGTCCGTAATTCGATTAATGATTCCCCAGAATTGGTTGAAATTGAATGGATGGGTCAATTATGCACGCAAGAGCAACTTAATTTAGTAAGAACCTTTATGATTTCTTGCAGAAAGAACTTTATCTTCCTGGAAGTACGGGAAAGGGGGAAGGCGGAGGAGGTACACTTCCAGGATCCGGATTAAAAGGAGCGAGTGCATCGAGTAAGATAAGCAATGCACTGAATGCAGCAGCTGCTGCAGGGGAAGACGATCCTTCCGGAGGAAATGCAGCGGGGAAAGGAGGTGATAGGAAAATGTCAGTAGTGCCTGGTGGAATGAAATCGAAATGGCTGAAGGCTTTCAAAAGTCTGAAGTCTACGAATGAAAAGGAACCAGAAAAGTAAGTGCATTTGAGGAAATAATGAGAAAAAGAAATGCTACGAAACTCTGAGCGATTTTATGGTGATTAACCATCAAAAAAAGAGAAAGGTTGCTTTCACCGGTTTCTTAGAAAACTGACAGTAATTTGGATGAAAGCATTTTACTTCCTTTCGTGTCTTACGTTAGAAGTTTGAAAAGAATGGGTTTGTGAATTACGAATATTCTAAAAAAACTCACGTGAACAAAGTAACACAGAATAACGAGTTGTGTGACTCAATGTGTGAATAATAAAACTAACCTAAACTTTCTTTTGCAAATAACTGGCCGCCTATCGAGACAAGAAAGCCACAGAACCAAATGTTGTACACGGTGACCGCCATTATGATGATGAGGTACAGACACCACTGCTCCCAAGTTGACTGGCATTTCCTTCAATTGTCCGTCAATGTTATGAAGTCTTTCTGTCGTGTGTAATTTCCCTTTCACTTGTGTTTAGTCTCACAAGTCTTTGTCAATGTGTATGTGTGTACCTCACTCTACCTCAAGTAATCATTTGTACCTCAAGTAAACTGTAGTCGAAGTGTGTGTCCTTGATCTCTGAAATGCTCTATCCATGTGTTTAGTAGAAGTATTTATTCATACTCTCCATATATCTACAGTACACGTACCCTGTATAGTCAGCTTTCACCAAGTCTTATTGTCTGTCTGTAGAAGACGTCATTCGTATTCACCGTACACCTTTAAATGTAAACCTTTTATGTACCGAACTAGTATACACATAAATATATAGTGTGTGCTTTAATCAAAGTGTAAAATGAAATTAATTGTCTACCCTCTCTTCAAATAGACGAGAGAATATAATGAGTATTAATTCTAGCAGCATGGATGCATGCATAATTTCTTTCTACACAAACAGCTTAAGCTTTCTCTCTGCTTACATTTCATTAGAAGCGATTAACCAAATATAATTGGAGTGAAAGCCTCACCTCCCTAAATCGCAATTGGAGATGAGGCTTCAATTGTGCATGTCTTTATTATTTGGAATCTAATTTCTATCGGAGGTCTCGTGTAACAGGAAATTTTCTTATGCATAATTTAGCTGAATCCACTAATTAAGTCCTTACCTAGTTTAAACCCTGTCATTATGCACTAGTAAATTACGTTTTCATATCCAATTACAAATGGCACAAACCAGATCTACTTTGAGTCTGCAGTCTTTGTGGGAGTTTCTAAGCTGACTGCATTGTAGAAAGAGAGTTTAGCCTTTCATTCTGCCTTTGATCACAACCACCCAGTATGATTATATTTATACCCTGCGTCCTTGGCTTGGAAATTTGGAAAGAAAGTAATTTCATACGTAGATGAGTATTCCACAATGAACCTTCATTGTAATTTACTTGCGCCCACTTTCCCAGTAATAATGAATGAAAAGGATGTGGTGGAACAAGAATCCCCAGATTAGTGGCTTCTTATTATTGTCATGATCATTACACACAGTACACGAATGGAGCATGATGATGATGCTACGGTCCTATCTTCCTATCATGCTGAAAGTAACTTCTCCTTTTTTACGAAAAAAACTTCTTGTAGATGTCTTAGAATGAAATATTCTTGAAGAAAAATTGTGTCTCTTGAGATTACTCTGTAGCCTCATTTATACGCAACATGTGCAATGAGAACGCTAGCTTTTAGTAGTTCTTACTAGATTTTACGAGTTCATTAGTCTCGACTTTTACTTTTTCTGAAGACTTTGCCGTGCATGGACTTTAAATTTGAATTTCGTTTTTTAGGAAAAAGACTCTCCTATGTATTCAGTAATTCCAGTAAATCTTTTAGAAACTTTATTAGTGATCTGGAGTATTATACATTACTTCTCAGAGCATCTTCAACTTGTCGCGGCTGCTAATTATGTCCGAATGACGTAAATGTTCGTAATGTAGCGTGTGAAATTAGATTGGTGTTGCTTGGTATACTCGTATGTGTATTCTCGTAGTGTACCTTCTGTGTGTGTTGTAGTGTGTGATGTACTTGTATTATTTGGTGAAAGGACAAGTAACGCATTTAGACACAAAGTAGTTGTGTGTGTGTGTGTAATAGTGATTATGAGACGTATACCCCTTGTGTACTTTCTCCAATTCGATTATCATCTTCTTGTTCGGTGAAAGTAGAGCTCCCTTAACTTTCTTTGTGTACACCTGTCTCCGCAGGAAGAACGGGAAGGACAAAGAACTAAAGGAACCCTTCCAGATATTTGAGAACCACATCTTCCAAGAGTATACCTATAAGAAGATCACTCCTTGTGATATTTGCTCACAGATACTGAGAGGTAAGTCATATATATATATTGCTGTCTCACACTTAGCAGATTTCCCACACAGGACAGGAGATTATTACCTTAGGAGATCAAATTGAAGGGAAAAGTCTTAGGAGAGGAGTATGAAGCTCAGCCTATAACACTGTACTGATTAACGATGAATTCTCTTAGAAAGTTCTAAAGAAGCTTTCTCTCTCTTGTCTGCTATGGGCTGTAATAGATTGTAGCCTTTTGTAGCAACCGTCACATCATTGATTTCGTCATTGAGCCAAATAAAATTGCAAGGGAAATGAATGAATTTTGTAAATTAAATTAGCACGAATACATTTTCCACTTAGCTTTCTCTCGATTTTTCCTACTCTACTTTCGACATTCTTTTGTATTCGGGCAGTTTATTTTAATTATCTCGGCCGTCCAGGCATTTTCTCTGACCAGTTCCCAAGTTTGAAAGCTTTCCTGGGTATGCCTTCCATTGTGTTATGTTCGAAGAGATTGAGTTGGAGAAAAAAGGAAATCGGAGGATAAAATTCCTGGGTGTCTTGTAAGAAACACCGTTCTGTTTACGGGAAATCCGTGGGCAGTCTGGAGTCTGTAGTCTGGAATTTCTATTGTGAACGGTGAAAGCGGCGATTGATTTGTAATGATGGGAATTTCTTTCCAGGTCACACCCGACAGGGATTACGATGTAGAATGTGCAAAATGAACGTTCACTTGGATTGCCAAGAGAAAGTTGGGAAGTGTCAACCAAAAACGAGGTTATTGAGAAGACAGAGATCAACTTCTGAGTTGGAAACCCGGCTTACCCAATTGACAGAGCAACAACAACCAGATGACGAGCAGGACAGTAAAATAAGTCCTGGTTCTGGAGGAGGAGGTGGTGGAGGATCGAGTGAGTGTGTTTTTCACTTATAAGAAGGTCGCTTGAAATCAAATTACATTCATGAAATTGATTCCTCTTGGAGTATATTTATATTTCAAGTCAATAACACAGCACACAGTAGGAGGGTTGTCCTTGTTACACAGAGTACAATAGGTTGTATAGATCACCTTTACACACTTGTGATGCAATACACAAACGTATTGGTGACTCGATTGCCCCACATTCAGCATTCACACATTCAACATTGGATCCTCTTATGTTACATATACCCTTCACATTCTGTCTAAAGCTTTCTCCCCAATAAGTCTTGTGTTGTGTCATCCACTTACAAAAAACTAAGAACTTTTTTGAACTCACACAGGAAATCATAAATCCATCCTTACAAATAAGTATGCGTTAGTCGATACTGCGGATTTCTTTTCTGTAGAGATATATAAACACTTATTTAGTTTGCATTTAATCCCACACACATATTATCCTTATTCACTGAGCTGCGTGTGGACGCTTAACGAAAGAAACTCTGTACTTCAGTCTTTGAACTCGTTTTTCGCTCATTCTTTGGGATTACTGGGACGAAATCCGAGAGAATGTGAGAGTTCATGAGAGTGTTTTATTGCTACAAGTTAAATGATGGTGACATTGGCTATTAATGATGATTACTTAATACTTAAATACTTACTACACAATGGGCGAGTGGTGAGGTAGAGATTGTGACGTGTGGGTTTGTGCTTTCTCTTCTCAAGGAGGTCAAGATGAGCTAGACATGACGTACCAAGTGCTTAAAGAAGCTAATGCTATAAAGAAGCCAGGTGGCGGAGGAAGTGGGAGCACAGGAAGTGGATCTGGAAATGGATTGCACGGTTCAAATCAAACTCTACACTCGCAGCATGAGATGACACCCTCACGGGTTGGAAGGTCAAATCCGTCAGTTAATATCATTTCGGGTAACAGTAGTGGTCATTCCGGTCCTAGTACACCTGTCCATCCGTCCGTGGCTGCTGCCTCGTCCTCGGGTTAGTCCACAGCCTTCATTTTGACTTCAGTCTCTACGACTTCCAGGAAATGCTTTCCCTCCAACATTTACGACTTTCTCCACAGAAAAAAAGTAGTAGACACACCACTAGAACTTCTAGAACTTCTAGAGATTCTTGTACAAGTAGAAATCACACTGCTGTATACCAACCAACCGCCAACCGGCAGGGTCAAAGTGTACTAGCTGCTGCTTCACCATTATGATTATACCTATTTTACTTCAGTTGTTATTAGTATTTTATTACGTTTTTTATTTATTTGGGGATGCCTTTTGAATTTCACAAAGGTAAAGGTGGAGTTAACCTGAGGAGAGATAGTTATTTTAGTCGCAAAAGTGTTTCCGCTGATGTGGAAGGGTCGTCCAATCTGGCTTCTATTAACCTTCCACCCAGGTCAACCTCTCTAGCTGCCAGTCCAAGTATTACTTTGATTTTTTTACTTTTCGTGTGGAGTTTTTTATTGATTCTCTAGAACTTTGTATGTTACGAGATTGCATTAATAATGCATTCTGAAGTATTAATTTTACAGTCCTTTTCAAACTAACATTCGATTTATATTTATGTGTGTCCTGTACGAAACTTACTGACGCGACTACACTTCTATGGACGTTAAATACAGCTGCGAGATGGAATTTAAGATATAAATTGGTTGACTTGCTTTTGGAAGTTTGAAAGTAGGGTTTTTTTCTATATAAAAATTCTTTTGAAATTGAGATGTTTTTGTGTGTGTGTGTGTGCTACTACTACTAAAAACTACTACTACGCTATAATAATACTGCTCCTCTTAAAACTCCTGCTGCTGTTGGTTGAAGTAAGTTGGTATTGAAGTAATGGATTTGACCTTTTTGATTGATTGGTGTGCAGTGCCACATAGTCCGAGAAGACGGAAATTGGATCTTCGAATGAAAAGTTTTTCATTGGATTCACCCGAATCCACTGAACACGCACAGAGAAGGCGATATGCACATGGGAGTCATTCCACATCGCATAGTCAATGTAAATCGTATTTCAAATATTCAAATATTAAATATTTATAGTCACACGTTCTCTTTCTGCAAACCAGCACATTCACTCGTAACTAAAATTGCACTTGTCTCTCTAATAATTAATACGTACGTTGTATTAATTATTACAGTTCTCATTGCATTTTTGACTTGAGGAGAGTTTAATAACGAGGACGATGTTTTGCACTCAAACTTTATTGTGTCTGCATTTTATCACTAGACGAAATGACTTGGAGAAACATGCAGTTTTGTTTATAAAAAGTTTTGGGCTAGTTCTTTTTACTGAAAAATATACTGCAAAATTGATATGCGCAATTGGTATTGTTTAAAGTTAAATGTCAAGCCTGCTGAGATGAGGTTCTTAAGTGATTTTACGTACGCAGCAAGTTGTTCATGTTTCGGGCTGTCGCCTTCTTGTCTGTGTTTAATAATACTTTTTCGAATTTTGATGTTTTCCACTCCTGCATGTGAATTGTGAATGTGAATCGCCCTTTTTCCAACAAGCTTGTGTGGTGAACTTTCATCTTGCCTAACTGCCAAAGCCGATGATGAAACTTTCTAAAACTTGTGTGTGTGCTTCTTCCTGAATTTTTCACAAGTTTAGTCATTTCCGAACACCCTTCTCTCTCGTAGAGTTTCTAGTTTCTCTATCGGAGTGTGCTGAATTATTTCATCTCTTCGTGTATATAGTAGATTTATCTATACACAGCATATAATCTAAAGTCTGTATAGAGAAAGATAGATCCTCTGGCTATTGAAACTTCCACGTGTCATCTCTGCATCTGTACAAGTATCCCTGACCTTTTGCACTACATCCCTTATTCATACATAAAGAATTCATAAAACTATGTGTCTTTCTCCTATCATATTTTGATTGCACCGTGATCTGTGAAGTTTCCCTTGTGTTTAATTCATATGTTTAAAAATGCATAGAACGTAAAATTGTGATGATGAACCTTTGTGAAATGTTACAATGAAATGTGCCAGTCTCTCCAACTAAATAATATTAAATGAGACAAGTGAATCATCTCCCTCGTACCCTTTTAAATAAATCTCTGTACTTCATCTTTCTTTCCCAACCGAATGATAACCGTTGTAAAACGCTTTTGTGTTTGTTTGTGTATGATTTCTGTTTCCAGCCTGGGGTAAACCTTCATGTGGACCATCATACACAAATGGAGGGGCAAGCAATAGGAATTTACTAATAGGGAATGGGATGGTCCATTCGAATTCAGCTTCGAATAATCATGCCTCCTCCTCATCTTCCTCTGAATTCTTCTCTCAACCTCCATTTGCCTCCCTCAATCACTTTGGTATTCTCTTTCACTCCTTCCAAAATACACGCTTAACTTTCTTAACTATTCACTTTCTTAACCGTTCTTCCATTTCACTTTCTTAAGGCTCACGATTCACAGTTGAAAGTTTTTTATTGGTTTTTACTCGTTGTGCAACTCATTAATCTTTGACGTTTGTAGAAATTCACAATTTGTAGGATTTGTACTGAGTGCCGCGTACAACTCACTGAAAATTTTTAGTTTTTTTCAAAAAATTTAATCTTGAGAGATCTTTTTTCTTTCTGACATAAGTAATTTCAATTATTTAGTGCAGACGGACAGTTTTCCATTACTCTCAGAAAGTCCTTCATACTTTCATATCTTCACCTCTTTTCTTTTTCTTTTGACGTAATCGTCTCAAACTACATTAATTTTGCAGACAGTGAATGACGGATTCTAAAACAAAAGTTTTCCTCGTGAATAGAATATTCCCAATTGAATCTTTCATTTTTGGACATTGCTTCACAACAGAGATACTTCATACTTCATACTTCACAAGTTTTTAGTGTTTGGTACACAACTTTCCGTACATTGACGAAAGCTCCATTATTTTTAAGTTTTGACGGAGAAGTTTCTTCATCAATTCTAGTGGCATTGTCTGAACATGACTAATTAAAGAATGAATCCATCCACCTACGTGTAAATTGGATCACGTCACACACAGCACAAAGTAACTTTCAGCTTATTCTTTGAAACGCCCTTCTCGTCTATAAAAGGGCGCTATTAATATTTTACTCGCGGAACTTTCACCACTCACTCAGCTATTCTCTGTTCATTAAAAGAGCTGGGCACTCTGCACCTTTCATGTAAAATTGCGAGTGCTTTTTATTCACAATTACATAGTTTTACTCTCCACGTATTATATTATAGAAGCCATTTCAAAGCTGGTATTTTCCCTGAGCTTTCACTAATCGATGATAAATCGCTGTAGCTTAAAATTATTGCTTAAGCATGGCTTAAGTAAGCCTATAGTCAACTTATAATAATAATATAAAATTAACTAAAAACTACTATCTGACGACAGACTTAAAACCGTAAAATTTTAAAATTGAAAGGATTACGACGGCAGATTCCTCACGCTTGACTGAATAATTTTTAACTTGCGTTGATTCCTATATAGTACACAATTGTATTAAAATGTGTAATAACTTGGAAATTAGAGCAAAGTAGTGTATATTATCAGACCATCATTTTCCTAGTCTCTTTGTGTGTTTAGAAGTACTAACAATCTCAAGTGTGCTCCTCTCTCTCTATCTGTGCCTGTCATTTCTTTTAAAGTAGAATAAATTGTAGAGTAAATGATAAAAAGGAGGTTTTTTGTATTCCCTCAAGCTCCATCAAGTCCAGTGCACAATCGGAGAGCACTTCTTTCTGCTCGGAATGTAAGGATGAGTTCTGTGGAACTTCCCGATGAAAATGACAAGTCTCTCAGCTCGGCAAGTACATCTCCGTGTCCTTCACCGGTAGAACATAGTCTATAATCAAGTTCTCTTTTTCATTTTCGTTTTGATTCAAACATGAATCTTATGTTTAATTCACTATGAGTCTGTATATATATCAACACACACAGCACCTCAGCAGTTATTTCGCCTTAAGTCTTTCCCTTTCAGGGACTTTTAAAGAATTAATTGAGTTCTTTTTCCTTTTAATCTGAGCAGCAGAAACCTCATCGTCTTCTCCCGACCAACTTGTACGTTTGTCTTTACATTTTCACGGCACGGCATCCTGATGAGCTTGATTTGAAGTGAGTTCTGAATTCATGAACTGAATTTACTTTCTCTGACTTTCACCTCGAGCCTTTAAAAACATTTTACAAAGGTCGCTCATTAAAGAATACTCTCAAGTAAACGTGAATGAATGGATTTCTTTGTAGAGCGGGGAACAGGGTCACTGTGACAGACACTTCAGATCCCGACTGGTGGCAAGGCAAGTGTATGGGACGCATTGGATACTTTCCTTCTAAATACGTGACAAAGCTGCACCCAGGAGAGAAGCCTTTACAGGTCACACACAACTTACAAGTTACTGATGGAGCTGATAATGGATTGAAATTATTGAGAGATCAGGTAAATTCATGGGATAGTTGGAAAAGTGTGGAGCGCGTGGGAATGTGTTTAGAGAAAGCAGGTGTAACCTAATTACGTGTGTGTTTGTGTTCAGATTGTGATACAAATTGGAGAAGAATTGGATGGAATGGTGACCATAAGAAATGGTGACAATAAACAAGGAATCTGTCCTGTCAAATATCTCCAAGAAGTATAACGATGATCAAATAGGTTGAAGACGCGTAGCCGAATAGACAGGAACGATACGAGAGTCCTACTATTTTCTACGTCCTTTTCCGCACCAATGCTAAAACTAAATGTGTTTTGCAGGAGTAGATAAAGAATCTTTACTGGATCCACAATCAAATGTGACAAGCTTCCTCTCTCAGTAACACGAAATTGTAGTCGTTGTCTCTAAAAACCGTAAATAATCGATTATGATGATTCAACGAAAAAACGAAATATATTACTTGATACAATACGAAATGAACCACGAACTGTTTGAGATCGCAACATTGAATATTTATGCTCACTGAACTAACAGAAAACTGTAAACTGACAAAACAAAAACACGAGGCTGCTTAAATATTGGAAAACCAACGAATTACAATCAACCAAGTGAAAAATAATTCATAACAAAAATGAATTTACAACACACTCCCAAATCTTATTTTTAGAGATTGAGTGTAGATTTAGTATTCAAAGTTTCAGAGAATCGTAAAATTGATACGAAGATTGAAAGCTACGTAATATGGATAATAATGTGTAAATTGGTGAACAAGTAGATGTTAGTTAATGCATGCTTAACATATAACAATGAACAAGTATTTTTAGTTGTGTGAGAATCTCTAGTAGTTGTATTTGTGTACAGAGCATGAATTTTGCAATTGTACATAATACATTGTAGTGAGTCGTGTGGGTCTACGGTAAAGAAAAGGGTGTCTTATGATAAGGACGATTGATTACCTGCGATCACTGAGAATCACTTTTACGTGTTTTCTACCTGTTGTACATACCAATTAAAATATACAACCAAGTATGAAGTATGAAGATTAATGTCGTATGAATATTATTCCCTTTCCCTTTTGTTCCCAGAGTTTCTCTTGGCACAAACTTATTCCATGATAGTAAGACATAAAGCTCGAGTTAATTTCGTAATAATATCTCTACTGCTACAGTATGCTTTACACAATTAAGATTAAGTTACTCCATAAAATTAGTTCTATGACGAAACGCTTCCATCCCCGAGTTTCATAAAATGTATTGTGTACCTCTGTACCTTAAGGAGAAAGTGAAAGTTGTTTGAGTTGGAGGATGCCTTTCCCGGTGCTGTGTAGATATGTCTTGTAAATTATTATGAAAGATGATAGGGTGATAGTGAAGTAAGGGTATGTGTAATTAATTGTAAAGCAACCTTTCTTGATTTCCACTGATTCCATTCTAGTAACGATCCGTCACGAGCCAAGTGAACTAAATGTGCATAAAATGTACTCGTAATTTATGTTTAACTTATGTTCAGTGTGGGGAGGTAAGTATTAGTTATACAGCTGTGCCGCTTATGAAAGAAATTTTTGAAAAGTGAAAAGTATGTGAGGAACCAACTAACCATATCACACAATTGATTAGCCAAGTCCATTTGAACGCGCGTGTAATTTACAATTTATGCTTTGTAAAAATTAACTTGAGAAGCTGATTTAGCTCTTCAGCAACTACCAATGAGACCAATGCCTTTAAATTAAAAAGCATAGGCTTTTAGTGTAAACTTGAAGAAGTACACACAGAATTACTAGCGAGAACAACACGAATGCGAGATTTACTTACAGAAATATTATAAAATATATGTAAAGGAATTACAGAGTATTTTATTGGCAAATTGGTTAGCACGGATATCGAGTTATCTACTAAATACCTGTACACCGCACATATTCAGATACTTTGCCAGTTTTGTAAAACACGTGTACACGTAATATACGTATATTAAACACTAAAAATACTTTACGGTGGGATTAGCTAATAAGGTAATTTCATACACAATTCTTTTCAGTACAGTAATGCTAAGTATGAAGAAAAAGGAACAAGGGGAGAAAGTAAATCTGAGGATTAGTTGCCAGTTGCAAGTTGTGCCATAAAACTTCCGGTGCTATTTTAATCTGTCTTTTAGTAGTAATCGATAAAATAATGTAAAAATTTCCGAGATACTTGTCCTATACTCTTCCATCTTTTCGCGTGTCCGGGCCACTTTTACTAAGGAAGATTGTTTCCCAGTCATTCTGTAAATTGTTTGTCCATGCGAATGTGTAACAATATTTTGATTAGTTTCATGTATACTTACAACAACAACTTAAACTACGACAAATTCTCACCTTCGTGTGTAGCTTATTAGGGTAGTGTAAGTAAATAGTTTACTTAAAATAGATTAGTCCTTAGGTGTTTTGATTGTATGGGAAGTCATATTTAAAATACTTCAACTGTATTGTCTGTGTAGAGTTTAATTGCTAGAATGTGTTTCACTGTTTTGTTTGATTACTCTAAAAATGTCACAGTTCTTCGTTATGTTATTGTCTAAAATACAATTATTGGGTCTGCGTAAGTAATGTGTAATCTTTAATGTGGAAAACCTTCGAATCCTTTTGTCAGCCGGAGATGAATTTGTAGACCTTATGTTTTAATGGAAATAAATGGATAAGCACGTGGAAATAAAGTTTATCTAATAACTGACAAAGGTATTTTCATTGAAAGCTTAGCATCTCATTTTTCACCGTTTGTCACTTTCATTTACGAGTCAATTAAAACAGTGTTCTTGAGTCTGAGATACACGGTTCCACTTTTAGCGCACGAATACGAGATGTTTTGTCTCTATTTTGGTAAATAACTTCATCGAAGGGGAAAAGAAAATCTCTGGCAGATAAAAGAACGGGAAATGATGATTTATGAGACAGAAAATCGTCATATAAGTTGATCTTTATGCTTTTTAGGTGTAACATTCCTCATCTTTTTCTCCCTGCAGACTACAGATAAATTATGATTGCCACAAGTCACATTTTTCTCTCTACCAATGGTATGTTCTACTTTCTGCTGTTTCTCACGAATGTGTCACACCAGCCAAAACTCCAATGAGCCCTAAAATAAAGCCATCAGCGAGTCTCGTAATGAGTCTCACTTTCTCTCATGTCATTTTTGTAATCCAATGTACTCTGTTGGAACTCTGACCTCAAAAACCCATTTGATCGTTGATATTGATGAAGCACACTCTTGTAGGTATGAAGCATAAAGTGGTCTAGGAGACCATCATCTCGTTAGTGATTGACAAAAGTGATCGACATTTCACTAAATTGGGTTCATAAAGTATTACCTGTAATTTCATCACAGCTGTGCTGCTATGAATCGATAAGCAGCCTTTTTGTAACTGTCCTGAAAGAACGATGAGTTCTAGGACAAATATTTCGGCTCCAGTTCAGCTAAGTCAGCCTCAGTTTCCTGTGAGACATGGCACAGTTTTGTATCAGTTGCTTGAGAGCTCCAGCAAAGAGTCTAATCGATGCAACGGCCGTATTAACATCAAACCAGATCCACCAAAACCTCCGATGAGGATGCGACGCTCTAATATTCCCGTCCCGATAGCGAGAAGATCAGGAAATTCTACACCCCGTGATGAATCAGACGCCAGAAGCCACAGGAGATTCCAGCATTCCAGTCTTGAGAGTGTAGAACAAGCTCATCTTATTTACGCTTGCAAACCTGTCGAAAGTCGAAAATTTGAAGAGTCTCTGAGGAAGTATGACAATGAAAGTATCAATCGACCCAGTCGATCAGCACCCACAAGTAGACTTCCAAGTCCAATTGGGCGACGTCCGGCGACAACGATCACTGCTGAAGTTCGACGAGTTCTTTCCAGGGCTAAATTGTCCTCATACAAGGAGACGTATGACCGACACGAGGTTTTGATGAAAGAGCAAGAAAAGAGAACTCAGAACAAACCCCCAGCTTTACCGGCTGGAAATTCAGCTCGTGCCAGACCGATCATGAAGAACATTGATTGTCAAACTAATAGAGAGCCTGCCAAGACCACTATTCATATTAGTATTGATACTCAAACAGATTTGAATGAAGATCAAAGTAAAATTGCAGTTTCTGAATATGATTCGAATGGAAATCACAATATTGAAAAGTTTGTCCACGCGACTGGGACTCAAACAGAAACAACTGATGAAGACAAGGAAAGGGAAAACAGGTGAATAGATCTTGACGGTTGATTAAGTAATGTTTATGGACTTGATAGTTAAATAATGTACTCTATAATAGCACGGATTTCGACCGATTAGTGAAAGAACAGGACATGCTATGCTCTCAACTAGCAAAACAGTTGCAAGAAAAAATGTGTGAGTGTATCAAATTGCAAGGAAATGTAAACTCTTTAAAGGTAAGCATGATAGCATGAATCCCTAATGTGGGACTTGTGTGGGATCACTGTGGGATTCTATAATAATCTCAAAGTAACGTAACAAGTAATTATTAAAATCCTGTTAAATGTTTTAGTCTCAGCTGGACTCTGTCAAGGGCATTAATGCAAATCTCCAGAGCGAATTATTGAATTCACAAAAGCAGGAACAAGACAATAAAAATGCAAGTGGGGATTCACAGACAGTTTTTGTCCAAACGGAATCTTTTGAAGTAATAATTATGTTTACGGAACAGTTCATCCATGGCTTATTTGATAGTCTTCTAGATAAATTGATAAATATACAAAATTCTTTTAGATTACCAAGTTTTGCTTTGACAAATCTACTTTGACTGAAGAATTTCTGTCGAATATTCCAAAATTGAACTACCTGCCTCGAGCGTCTAATGATGTGGACGAGGAGGAAGTTCCGAAAGGGAAGAAGTTGGAAGCTAAATCGTCACTGTCTGCAGCTAAAGAATGGATTGATTCTGCTGGAAGTGCTGGTCCTCCATTTGACTTCAGCAGTTTGAAATCTTTTTCTGCAGAGCAATTCATGAGAACACCTTCGTGTCAAGATGCTACATTGCCTACATTCATGCC
Organism: Isotomurus maculatus; assembly: GCA_034696585.1. NCBI lineage: Eukaryota > Metazoa > Arthropoda > Collembola > Entomobryomorpha > Isotomidae > Isotomurus > Isotomurus maculatus. The sequence continues at coordinate 27,844 of JAQGAC010000206.1, forward strand.
AGTCAAACTAATACGGAATCCTGACCCAGAGCCGGATCAACAAGTGGCTCTGTGTGATCAACAGTCAGCGGACGAAAAAAACTTAAATGTTTTGAAAGCTGCGAGAAGTCAATTAGAAGAAATGTATAGTCAGTCCGATGTCCATACCAATAAGTTTATACAGCGAATTCAACGTAAAAAGGACGAACAAGCGAGAAAGGATGACGGAAGGAGTGCAGTGAATGAGATGAATATAAATCCTGGAGAACCGTGCTCAAGAAAAAGGTCCTCAAGGAAATCAAATGGCAGAAGGAAGACAGTATCTTTCAATGGAGAAGCATCAGATTCTCAAGAAAAATTAAATGTTGGTCAGAAGAGTCGACATAGGCGAAGGCGAAACAGCAAATCGCGGAGTGACAGTATGGAACAGACACGTCATGGCCACAGACACAGATCTGAAAGGTCTAGATCAAAAGATGCGATCAGTTCAACTAGATATCGCAATGATTGGAGTCCTGAAACAGCTCGGAGGAAGGAAAAGATGATAAACGAAGTTTTTAACGCTTTGCATTTGTCACCCAAAGCTAAAGTTGATGAAGTTTGTGGGACATTAGCTTCACATGTAATTGCAATTGGAAGTAGGTTCACCAACAAAGATCCAAATGGAGAAACTGGAAGTCCAGAAAGACCAAGACCTAAACCAAGACGACGTGATTTGACGAGGAGATCTCCTGCAACGTGTTTTCTGAAGAAATAGTAATTTCTATCAGTGCTGAATGATATCTGAGGATGGCCAAAATTAATCACTGAGACGAATAAACCCGTATTATTGATACAAGTACAAAACTTTACTATATTTTATACATATCTTTTTTACAATCTGCAATGAACTGAAATTACGAAGGTTTCAGTTTTGATCACTTTATAATTATTCGACTCTCGTGTATTAAAGTATTAGTAAATGTAACAAACGTCTCGATATCCTCAACGCACGTGATAAACAACGTGTATCTGTACAAATCACTGTCACAAAAGTCACAAAAGTAAAAATCAAGAAAAATTCACCAACAAAATATAAAGGTACTTTTACCACTCCTATTTTTCTGTACTTACTTATCTAGTAGGAAACAAAATTTGATTTCTCACAATAGTTATATATCTCGACATTCAACTGTAATAACTAACTAATATAACTTGATCACCAATACGCGCTACTTGTACTGTAATTGTATTCTAATTAGATAATCTACAATTTATCTAATATTTCCCACTCTCTAATCTACTTTACTCTGTATTTTTTCGTTTTATGATTTAGTATGAAACACTTTCTGTGTATCTCTTGTTTCGCTTTCCTGTAAGTGAAAACCACACATTATAACTACTTTTAACCTTATTCATTTGTTAGAAATCTTGGTATCTATAAAATAGTAAAAACTTTGTATCAAGATCAAAAAGGAGCTTTTCGAGATGTTCTAGGGGATTAAAAGATTTTTGTTGATGCCCCACGGCTGATACACAATATAATATCTTATCTAGTGATAGTGAGAACTTCTACAGTTAAGGTCATAATATGGAAATTTTCAGGGTACTTATTTCTGATGGTTTCTTAAATTACCACGAATCTTTTACAAAGGTGATTCTTGACAGTACAAAATGAAAGTTATCAGTAGAACACGAAATATTTTCAAGAGCCCAAACTTCATGTTTTACTTATATTTTTCTATATTTCTAATACACCAATACTCACCAACCTATCTTTGTAAGGTTATCTTTATAATAAAATAACTGTAGATTGAGATAGAATTTGTAGCAAAGACTGCAGAAAAGGATTTACGGTGGTATGTTGGTTTGCAGAAGAATTTTACTTGTTATTTACCTAACTTTCTTATCTCAATTTATACACACTTGTCATTTTTAATAATCAGTCCTTTTCCTTGCAAACAGTCTCTCTTCCTTTCTCAATTCAGTTAGTAATCAATCATCATCGTAGCATTATCAATATCAACCGTATCAATTCTCTGTGCTCTTGGTCCATAAATATATTGATTTTCATACAAACTAGTACTTGCTTACTGACTTTAATTTTCGGCCTCGAATGTGCCGTTTAAGTTTTGGATGAGTTTAGAAAGTATGGAGGATTCTGTCATTAAAGAATTGAGTTTATCCTCTGCTGGTAATCATTTCACTTGAGTTCTTCTGATGATGATTGGGGTCGAACTGCCTAAGTTGGAGAAACTAAGCGTGTAGGTTTGGGCTCCGGGGGTTGTACAAATGTAGTTTCCTTGTACATTTGTGATTGTCCCGAATTCAAGTGCTTCATCCTTTTTCGCAACATGGATTTTTTGGTCAGCCGGCCGCTATTAAACCACAACAGTACATTAGATACCATGTCAAGCGTCAATTATGCAAATATAATTGCTAATAGTGCAAACAACTTACATTCATGGAAGCATGTACTTGAGAAACCGTAGTATACTGTACAGGTGAAGTTACAGATGTAGTCTGACCGTTAATTTTCCGAACTATCAACTAAAGATAAATATAAGAAGTAATAAATTATTAAATCGGTTTAAAAACAACTTTGTAAATATACACGGTGGTTTAACATAGCTTTAGACTTACTTGAGCTGGATTTACGGACCCTGAAGCTTCCGAAAACTCTTCATCTTCATCCTCATCTGACCCGTTTCCACTGTAATCTTTCTTAAGTTCCCCTCTCTCGAGCAGCTCAAGGTTTTCTAAACAGATTTATGAAGTTCATGAGTATTGCTTTGACACACATCTTAATTACCCAAGAATATTATGATTTAACTCACCAGGATCGGACATAGCTCTTCTTATAGATAGAGGGTCCTTTCTTGACCACTTCTGAACTTCCTCGTCCATCTTATGAACTTTATTCGGGTTAAGAGCCCATAAGCACCCTTTACGAGCCCCGTTGCCGGGTTTTTCGATCTTCTCAAAACACTTATTCAGACTCAAGTTGTGACGCACCGAATTTTTCCAACCACTAGGAGCGGTCTTGAAGTAAGGGAAATGATCACTGCAAAGAATAACACATTCATTATAACCAGCCGATTCTTAGTCATATTTTTCATAAAATGTAAACTTGTAATGTTGACTCACCACATGAACTTGTAGATTTCAGAAACAGGCAAGCAGCCAGTCTTAGAGTTTTTCAACGACATCGCTATGAGACAAGAATAGGAGAATCCAGGTTTCGGATAAATCTTGCCGTCAATCGGATGAGGTTGGGGGTCATGTTTCTGCTTCCGTTTCTTTGCGGGAGGTTCATTCACACTTTGAGATCCACTACCTCTTAAAAGGAATTCGGGTTCTTCCAATTCAAACTCCCCTTCTGCTGGAGATGGACTTCTTGACACAGTTTCGGGGACAATCCACGCTGCAATACTTCCTGAAGCTAACTCGCTTTCACTTTCATCATCCGTTGCTAAACACTCCGGGTCAGTCTCACTTCCTATCGAAGAAGATCCTGTCGATCCCGACAGCGATGCTGGAACAATGCTTGAAGGGTCCACCTGTAACACAAAAGCAGTGGGATTACCATCTATCCTTCAAATTCAAGCATCATCACGTAATTAGCTTATATTAAGCGCTTAATGCCGATCATCAGCCAATCATTCCTCCCACCGCACCAATTAAAATTAATTGCTGCACTAAATACCTTTCTGCTCCTCTTGAATGTGACGTTATCACTAGTTTTCCTTGCTGTAGCTACTTTCTGCCTAAATTCTTGGACAACAAAATTCAACCGAGGTTGAGTAAGAATGGGTTCCATTGGAATACCACTTCCAAGCAGCAAAAGAGTCCCTGAGCCATTGACTTGAATAATCTCATTACTATTAAAGCTCTCCAGTTCTCTCATTTTGGTAATGACTTCGAAACCTTCCGCCCGCATTTGAAGTACCTCTTCCGGAATCAAAAATACCTCAGGGCCCACTACTTCTTCAGGATTGACTATTTTCTCTGCACCTACTAATTTCCTCACAATCTCCATGTTATTCATCCCCTTGAAAAATGGATGACGCTCGTCAAGCTCTGTTCGAGAAGTGATTCTAATATTAGAACTATTAGAAGCAGGATTGTCTTCCATATTTCCCTATCTGTCCTTTGACTTGACCTCACTAGAAAAATGACTAGAAAATTTGCAGATCTAAAGATTTCGCTCTACTCCTCCAGCTTCCAATAATTCACGGACGCCAAAAAGCCTATCAACATCCAACAAAACTCAAGAAGAAGAAAGGAAAGAGAAGCAGATAAGCATAAAAGAAAATACCACGTGAGCCACCACAAACACAAAACAATCTACTCGAGCTCTCTGCATATCATAAACATTGGTTCCCTCTCTGTCAGCTTAAATTCTTGCAGCACATGGCTCAGTAGCAAGCCATCTCACTTAAACTCGACGAACAATGCTGACTCAATGACTATCTCAACTTTTCCTCCACATTCCTTGAACATACAAATCGGATCTGTGTTTAAGTAGTAGGTGCTCGAGAGTCGAAACTGGGTAGAGATAATATGGGAAGAGTCAGGAGGACGGGGAGTGTAGGGGTTTGCATTAAGCTGCTGGAGAAGGGAGGGCGTCTTCCAAATGGGGAGGCAGTGTTGGCAAGTCGCTGGAGATGAACGCTTAAGCCTACTCTGCCAAGAGGACAAGTAGAGTGGAGACCATTAAGTTCTCATGAAGAATCATTAGAGATTCTCAGCGAGTCTTGTAGTCTTTCTTGTCCCAAGAGTCTGTCTCTCTCTCCCCATGGTTTAAAACGATGAAGATATGATGGACCATGGACCATCCAGTGATAGAGCAAGAACTCAGTACCATTGTACTTAGATCATCTCAATGTCTGTGTGTGGTGCTCGTTGGGTTGGTGGAGTTACTCAGCTAAAAACCTTATCCAGTCTCCAACGAAAAGATGTGATGGAAGGATGACCAAATACATTTCTTCCAGAGAGCTCAATGGCCTACCAAGGATTCTCAAACCATAAAAATCTTGTATCTCTCATTCTTCTGTCTTTTTATTTCCATCCTTACGTGTAATACTTATCTACATTAAAACTTTAAAAACCTGAGGCTGGCATACTCTCACAATAAATATATATACATGCTTGCAGTGCTAGAGATGAGACATAATATGCTTACTACTACTACACTACAAAATACAACCACCCTCTTCTTACTACCATAATTCTCAAAATGCATGACTGACACAAGAAGAGTGAGACCAAGGTAAAAGGTACGAAAGCATAACCTTCTTCTTACCGTAAAATACATGGAAGAAAATAAGAGAGAGATATTTTCGAGAAATAAAGACACTCACTAACTACTAAAAGCTAAAAGGTACTCTGTAATATCTATTTGAATCCATCTGTTTTTTACTCTCTCGTCCGTCCACATTTCTTCAAAGTTACATTCAATCCATCCATATCTTTCATCCGTCTTTCCCTTGAGAGTCTTGGGTCTAAACTATACACATATACTTTATACATTTCCACCCTCTTCAAATGAACATTGAACAAAGACAATTTCGACTTGTTTCCAGCAGCAGAGCTAAATATGGGTGTATCTTAACTTTGAGTGAATCCACGATTCACTACACTAAGCTCATTCACTCACCCACTCGTCATCAGGGGCAAATGGGACATTCGTCGGCTAAGGAACTTTCATGGTCACACCATAACATAGATTATATTATTATTCAGACGAATTAAGATTAAGATTCTTGCTTTAAAGAATACTACCAACAGCCAGCAGGTACTAATGGTACTCATCTCGTATGTAAAAAATATACGCTTCTAATACTCTCTCTTATAATATTTGTTATTTGTTCTGTTCTGTCAGTTAACAGGCTCACACATTAAAGTAAAAAGCATCTCTCCAGTCGGAGGCAACAACACTGAAAAATAGGTAGCTGATTATCACTGCTATGAGACTTTATTATAAATACGCGATGACAGGACAAAGAAAAAATTACAGAACACCCTATCATTTCATTATGCTTGAGAATCTTGTTCAAACTTATCCATTTCCTCTCAACAACACTTCTTAAGATTACAAGATTTCGTTCCCATCAAATATACGCATAGCCTTACTACACTGCCTGTTTGTTAGCTTTTCTTGTAGTTTACTTAATGACTTTTACTATCTAAGGAGTTGTATCCGCTTGACGTTTCGTGGCACTTCTTATTAGGATTCCCATCCGACAGTCAGATACAAGATGCAGAAATACAAATAACGAAACTGTACGGGTATGCTCACTGCTTCTAAACACTAAAAGTTAAGTATACGAGCAATATGATACTAGAACCAAGATGAACAAGAAGGTATCGATTCACCAGATGAGCAGAACCTAAGACACAGCAGCGCAACCAGCCCTTGACCCTCAAAGCTGAACTCTTTCCAACTTTTACCCGCATCCGGGCATTGGGGATTACACATTCTGCCTCCCATCGTTCAATCCACCCGAAAACAGACTTCTACTTCCTC
>JAQGAC010000207.1:0-34282 GCA_034696585.1 Isotomurus maculatus
GGTGAGCTTGAATGAGCGCGCGGTTGGACTTTAGTGGATGTCATGCGGTATCTCTCAGCCAATTCTATCAGGGAACATACACACGGAGTCCTTTTAGGGAAATATCTATATTACTAATTGCCCTATTCCTTCTGTCTTTCCGTGTGTTCACTTTTGAACTTAGCGGGTGTAGTTTTTGGGGTAAAATGAGACTTCTCGCTGATGGTAATCTGCACCACAGTTGCAACGAAATCAGTGCCGTACGCCATCTACCGTCCACATGTATGATGCGGTTTACACGCAGGTTGTAACTTTTAGACGTTAGGACCTACAAACCAGGTCCCTAAAGACGTGTGAGTGTACTTAACGACATTTGAGGGTTCCCAATGACATGTGAGGGTTCCCAATGACATGTGAGGGTTCCCAATGACATGTGAGGGTTCCAAATGGCATGCGAGGATCCCCAACGACATGAGAGTGTGCCCAACGACATGTAAGTGTCCTTAACGACATGTGAGGGTCCCCAACGACATGTGAGGGTCCCAACCGACATGTGAGGGTCCCAAACGACATGTAAGGGTCCCCAACGACATGTGAGTGTCCTTAACGACATGAGAGTGTGCCCAACGACATGTAAGTGTCCTTAACGGCATGTGAGGGTCCCCAACGACATGTGAGAGTCCCCAACGACATGTTAGGGTTCCGAACGACATGTGAGGGTTTCGAGCGACATGTGAGGGTTTCGAACGACATGTGACGGTCCCCAACGACATGTGACGGTCCCCAACGACATTTAAGGGTCCCCAACTGCGTGAGGGTTCCCAACGACATTTGAGGGTTCCCAACGACATGTGAGTGTCCCAACGACATGTGAGGATCCTCAACGACATGTGAGGGTCCCCAACGACATGTGAGTGTCCTTAACGACATGAGAGTGTGCCCAACGACATGTAAGTGTCCTTAACGATATGTGAGGGTCCCCAACGACATGTGAGAGTCCCCAACGACATGTTAGGGTTCCGAACGACATGTGAGGGTCCCCAACGACATGTGAGGGTCCTTAACGACATGTGAGGGTTCCCAATGACATGTGAGGGTTCTCAATGACATGTGAGGGTTCCCAATGACATGTGAGGATCCCCAGCGACATGTGAGTGTCCTAAACGACATGTGATGGTCCCCAACGACATGTGAGGATCACTAACGACATTTAATTTCATAGTTTCCAACGACACCTTATTATTCCAATGAAATGTTTGGTTTCCCAAACACATTTTGGGGCTTCCAATAAAATCATGGGGTTTTTAATGACATGTTGGGGTTTGCAATGGCATGTTGGGGTTTCCAATGACATGTTGGGGATCCTAATGTCATTGGGGTGCCCAAGGACATGCTAGGGTTCCAAACGACACGGAAGGGTCCTTGACGGTATTTTAAAGTCCCCTACGACATGTTAGTTAGGGTGTAACAACTATGGAGAATCTGTCCGAGGTAGGAATTCTGGACACCCTAATATCCGGTTAGGTGCACTACCAACTGAGCTAGCTATCACTGCTGTCGTTTGCCATGGCTCACGGGAACTACCGTAAGAACTGCTACTCCTATACTACTAACGAGTTACAAAGGCCACAAACGACACCTAATTGTCACCACCGAAACTAAAGCGTCACTGAAGACACTTAAGTGTCCCCTGCGACACTCAAGGCAGTTCGAATACACTATGGCGTCCCCAAATGCATAGAAACGTCTCCAAATACATGTAATCGTCCAAAAGTTAATGTAACCCTCTTTGAAGGCATGATAGGGTAATCAATAACATGAAATGGCTCCGGCAATATGTTAATATTTTTATCTGTTAACCAACGAATTTAAACCAAATCCTATGAGATCCCAACGACAGTATTGGGTTCCCAACGACATTATTGGCTTTCCAAGGATATGATTGCTTTCCCAACGACATTATTGGCTTTCCAAGGATATGATTGCTTTCCCAACGACATAATTGGGTTCCTAATGACATGATAGGGTACTAAACGATATTTTAGGATCCCCAATGAGATTTAAAGGATCCCAAACGATACTTTTCGGGTCCCAAACGAGATTTTAGGTTTCCCAAGGGAGTTTTAGGGTTTCCGACGACATTTTAATGCTTCCAAAGGCATATGAGTGACCATAAACGGCATTTAAGGGTCTACAAACGGCATGTTAGGGTTCTGAACGACATGTTAAAATTCCCGACGGCATCTTAAGGTTCTTAGGATTTTAGTGTCCTCAAAGATATTTTAGGGTCTTCGAAGGCACTTTAGGGACCCCAGTGAAATGATTGGGTACGCAACAAAATGTTAGGGTATCTAACAACAGTTTAGGAACCTCAAAAACATTTTAAGGTTCCCAACGAGATTTGGAGGGTTCCAAATTCCTGAGTTGGTTCCCGATTTCATGTCACATTTTAGGGTCATAACGACGTTAGGTTTCCTTAGGGTTACCAACGACATGATAGAGTTTCTAACAGCATGACTGGGGAGTCTCTAAAGGCATATAGCCTAATAGACATATAATAGTCCCCTACAAGTAAATATTACCATGATATTTCAAGATGTTTCTCTTTATCAACCGATGGAAGGAAGTTCAGATGGCAGTTCCGATGGCATATCTCATTATTTCTATAATTCGAAAAAGCTATGCCCGTTCCACGGGCTCCGATGGCTTGTTGAGTAGATAGCGCAACTTAATGGTATTCAGATAAAGTCTTCGACTGTAACCTTCGCCTGGTGCATAATATTTTACTACTCGGCTTGGTTTGTTGGTAAAGAGATAAAGAAATAAACCTTACTAAATGTTGTATTAGATATTAAATCGTATGACGCATAAACCTGTTGTACAGAAAAAAATTCCATGTGCTTTGACTCGATTTAATATTGGCGTATTTTTACTCTATACTGTTATGAATGCTTACGCATTATTCTTATGTACGGGTGATTTTGTATGGATAGTTTGAAAAAACTTATAAAGAATCAATTCATAACACATCTTAGGACTTGGACCTGGGATTAAAGTGAACCGACGCCATTGAAAAAAAATATTGTGATCTTGCTGCTTAATCTTAATTTGCATATTTGCATATGATATAGGGGTATAATATTTACGTGAGAATAACTTTTAACTGTTTTTGCCTATATTCAACACATAAAGTAACAATTTTAAAGTAAATCGCTTTGAAAATAATTTCTTTGGGTAAACATTAAACATCCATAAATTTTTTATTAGGATGGGGAATGGGAATGAGCATAATTGTGGAATAACAATATTAAATTCTAATAACACTCACAGGCGTCACAAGTTTGATTCTAACTGGTAACTGACTGATAGTCATTGTATAACGTGATCGCAAGTATCCAATAATCAAGAGTAGAATACTGCGGTGGGTGACTGCGGAGAATTATGTAATTTTAATATGACATTACATTTTGTACTATTTAGTTTGATATTAACTTCAACTACATCATACACATTCTGATTCATCGCTCACATACGTAATTAAGTACAATATTTGTTTTAAACACCTATTATGCAGGTTTAAATAAAAATACATGTAACAATGTCATACAAAGATCTTTAGATTTCTTTATTAACATCTACTAAATACTATTGAGATTTGGCTAGTGATTCTCTTAAGCTTCCCTCTGTACGAGTGAAGTTATTTAACCTCGATCCTGCAGATGTTTTATTTAATGAATAAGTTTCTTCGCGTCGTACGGGAATATTATTTCAAGTCAAACTTACTTCCATTTTTAACTTAAACCATTCAACAACGGTTAATTTTATACCATTAAATGAATCATCCTAATTATCGACCTGGATTTTTTTTACATCTGTCGATTTCACACGACGAGGTACATAACGGACTCAGAAGAGTTATTCCACATTTCGCTGTAGAAAGTACTCTACTTAAAATCTAGTTACTCTTTACTTAATAATGTTTGTATTAAGCAATAAAGTAACAATTCGGTAATAATAAAATAAATCTTGACTAGGGGAGGAAAAGAATTAAATAAGAACGAGTTTATATAAAACTGTAAAATGAAACTGACCCGGAGTAATTATATAATAATCAATACATGTGTACTCATCCATTCTATTGTTGAGCTCTATTTTGGAACACATTTGTGGCATACAGAAGTTGCTAAAATGGGAATTTTTGGAAAAATGTCAAAAGGGAATTGTACAGTAAAGCGTTTCGTTAATAAGTTACAGCAGTATAAGTTATAGCATTATAAGTAGTTGTAGTTTACGAGTTTATAAAAGCTAACTAAGCTGATAATTACACGCAGTGGTTTTGAGATTCTTGTTACAAGATTGTTCTTCTTATGTGAATGAGATTGCATTTTTTGTCTTAGTCAGTTTGTTTAGTCGCCTGCTGAGCCTTCTTTCCCCGTGGTTTTCTCGGAGCTTTGGTTCCTTTGGGGTCCTTTTTAGTGTCCGCATTCCCAGGAGCAGCTCCCTTGAGTCTTAGCTTGTCTTTGTCCCGCTCCCTCTTGAGAAAATGACCTCGTTCGTGGTAATAAAACTTCAAGTAAGAAGTAAACGACTTTCCACAAACGGAGCAGAGGTAGAGTGGGACGCCAGTGTGGGTGTTGCGATGGTCTCGAAACGCATCAAACCATCTGAATGTCTTTCCACAACCGTCTTCCACACATTTGTAAGGTTCCTCACGGGTGTGAACTCGTTCGTGGCGCTTTAGCCTGGAAAATACATTTTATTATATGCAACAAACCAGCTTTTGTGATGTAACAACATTACTAATTAAGCCTTAGTTCATACCTTGTGCTAACAGCGTACTTTTTCCCACAATATTTGCATTGGAACGGCTTATCTCCTGTGTGAAGTCTCTCATGATGCTTGCAACATTGTGCGCTGTTAAATAATCTCCCGCAGTACCTGGCAAAATATTCATAGAATTGATACCATTGCTTGTAGTTACTTTTGCTACATTACTTTGAAACAGTCTAGACTTACTTGCAGCTGTAAGGTTTCTCTCCAGTATGTCTGCGTTCATGGATGCCCAAGCTGCTTTTACTGCAGCAGACGAATCCACAAAACTTGCATTTTAACTCTGCCTTTCCACTACTAACAGTACTCACACTTCCTCCCGAGTTCTCATCTTTGTCATCCTCATCATCTTCGAATTCATCAAGAATCACATCATCTTCAAGAACTTCGTCTTCTTCAGGGTAGCTCTGATCCAGCAGGCCCAACTGAACAGCATCCTCTTCACTGGTAGTGCTCAATCTTAATGTTCGACTAGGACTTGTAGTCAAATCGTCAATTTTCAAGTCTTGAGGGAAACTATCGTTCGAGTTGCTAGTGTGATGAGAGTATGTGGAAGTTAAGTCGTGAATACTAAAGTACTCTCCCAAGTCTGCGTCTACGACCACCGTGTCGTCATCGTCTTGTCCTCCTCCCCCGGAGTCCCCTGACTGTCCGTAATGACCGAACGACGGGGCTCTCGGGTCATCTTGAGAATCCTCTGCATCTTTGCTTCTTCCTGTTAGTAAATGAATCTCTTCAAACTTGGGGAGTCTCAGCCCCCCTGAAGCTTCTTGGACGAGAGGGGAGGATGATGAGTCATGCTGACTTCCGTCGTGACCTTTGCTCACAGACCCTACTAGAGGGTCCAAGGTCATGTAAGCTGAATCTGACGTCGTCACAGGAATTGAATTGATAGGATTGTTGGAAGAGATAGAAGATGAACAGGCAGAATTAAGACAAGATGAGATGTCACTGAGATTTGAACTATTGTTGTTACTGTCTTGTGTGAGGAGTCCTGATGTTTCAAATATGAAAGTAGTTCCAGGAGTGAGTGACGCCAACGTTAAAGTTGGCAAGTACAACTTAGAATCCTGCTGTTGTTGACCTGGGTCAAAGTTTGATAAGTTTGAGGTGGAGTTGTACGAAGAGGAGTAAAAAGATGAAGAATGTTGGGGCAGATCGAGTCCCACTCCAGGTGAATCGAGTAGAGAGGCAGATATTGAAGATGTGGTACTCTGGAGTATCGATTTGCTTTTGGCGTGTGGCATTAGTAGGACATCGGAGGAAACTGGGTCAAATGCCCAACATGGTAACTTACTACACTCGAGAGCGAAAGTGTCCATAATGCTGGACAAGAGTTTGAATGAGACAAAAAACAAGAGCGAGAGAGAGTAGCAAAGATGTGTGATTAGGAATGAAGAGATTACAAGATTTTAAACTGCGTGTGAACGCAGTTAGAAATAACCTTGGTGGGCAGAGAGAAGTTGAGAGAGATACTTAATGATGATGAGAAAAGTATCTCAGGAAAGATGAGAGCTTGAGAGCAACATGTTCTTTTGGCAGAGAGACTGGAAGGAAAGTGAAGAGAGAACCCAGATTTTTGCGAATTGGCCAAGTTGCCAGGGCCAGGGTTAAGGAGATTCACGCACACGCATTTGTGCAATATACCCGGGTCTATACGCATGGTGACCTACTTAATGTGTGTAAGTAGGATGAAGTACCCCGAGCCTACCCGGAAGAATAGGAACAAGTAGAAGATACCCGCTTCACCTACTTTCAGACTGTGAGATTAATATTTCACAGGGAGAAAGTAGGACTGTTGTGGGACTCACACACGTCGTACGCAGGGACGAGTGGGAGAAAGTGCGTAGAGAGAAGGGAACCATTTGTATGTAATGCACCACCTCGCGACGCGTGTTGGCCTAGGAAAGTGTGTGCGAAATGAGGTCAGCAAGGCCGCTTGGCAACACACAGACCTACTTTCCCCACTTTCATGTCGATACTTGGCAGTTGGGACATGTGCCACCTTCACTACTTACTACACGAAGATGAGACTCATGGAGGCTCTGGAGAAAAGAGATCGCGTGGAACTCGTGGATGGATGGAAAGGGAATCTCTATCCTTTGTGTGGAGGATATGACTTAATCTTATATCAATTTCCTCATCACATAACCTCTGTCAACAAGGATATGGCTCCCGAACAGAAAGTCAGAAAGGTATTCGAGAATTGGAAGGTGACCTGATAAAATGATGGCGAGCGATGGTGCTACTTCCGCCAGCCAAACAATATGATTTATGCTTCAGTAGACTGGGAAGAAGCTTTCCAGGATGAATTTTGGATGTAGGTCACAGTCATCGGTTTTATTCCAGACTTAGGATACGATATACAATCCTAGGTGATAGGTACGGCAGGTATGGTTGTTTACTCATAGTGAGGTCCACCAACAGCCCATATTAGAAGCTTCAGATGTAACTCGGTGTCGAAATTAGTAATTAGTTCCACATTAGGAGGATTCTTGAGTAAATTCATGTGATCTAGAAGCAGTAATCCTCTAGTGTGTTTTCCTTGAAGCTCGACAGTACAGTGAAGTCGTTTAGATTCCGTAATTACCTGTAGTTTCCGTAATTATCTCAATTTGGGAAGTTTAATAATCAAAAGTTGATCAAAATTGAGGTTGTTAGCTTACTCTGGGTTCAACCAAAGCAGCAGCAATGAGCTGATCGCATGGGATCCAAATATCTGTATATTTCTGAAGGATTTTTTCTTCAGCTTTGTTGAGGAGCTTCATCTGAGGAGAGTCTATCTTTCCCAAGACCTGAGTTCTCCATTCCTTGTCAAATGAGCCGTGGGGAAAGTGAAACTCAATCACATCATCATCACACACATATAAATCAGCAATTCAATTTAATTACATGAGAAGTAGCTTCACGCTTACACGCCTCCCAAGGGGCAATGATGACAGGGCAAGTGAAAGCACTTAGCGTGATGAATGCTGCTTCAGGGTCGATTGCAAAGTTAAATTCTGCGCTTAGCGTGGCGTTTCCTTCTCCTGTAATGACAAAAGTTACAGTCCTTGCGGTCATTGAAGTCGTTGGATATTATACACCAGAGACTGTGACTATAAATACCTTCTATGTTTCCACCCATCGCATAAACAGCTCGAACTTGATTTCGTATGGATTCATCGATTCTGACAGCCAACGCTAAATTAGTTAGAGCACCCAAAGCCACGAGGGTTAATTTTCCTGAAGTTTGCAAACTGAACATAAGTTTTGTTTGTTTGGATACTTTCCCTATTGCATAGTTAGCCACAATTACCTTTGAAGGCATGAATTAATCTGATCATGGCTAAAACCCCGTTCTCATTAGATATAATAGGATCGATAGTCTCAAGTTCAGAGTCTACATCTCCAAACCCATTTTCTCCGTGGAAAGGTTCTACTTGGTGCACAAAAGGCTCCAAAATTGGATGGCTTGCTCCTTTGAAGATGGGAATCTAATGTCAAAAAAGACAATTTGACGGATGGTTATTTTTAGGGCAGACCTTGACTCTGACCTGACATGATTTTGAAACAAAGTCTGACCTTCCCATGCTCTCCAGCGGCTTTAAGAATTCGACTGACATTTATGATGACGTTGTTCACTGCTGTATTCCCGTTCACACATGATACTCCTACCACGTTTATATTACTTTTAGGATCTTGGTGGGCCCGCAATAAGAGCCAAATTGCCACAGCGTCGTCCGTTCCAGCGTCTGTATCGATTAGGATATGATTGTCTTTCATTTTGATTCTTACTCGTGTGTTCGTACTAACAGAATGGATGTAAAAAGTAAAACTGTTGGTTATTTATTGTATTTTATGGTGTAACATAATTATAATTCTGATTCACAGCTGTCTGTAGTTGATCTTGTCTAAGAGAATTCACGTAGTGAGTTGGAGATAACAACGCGGTCAAAGGTGAATTCTTATCATCTACTTTCTGTTCAAACACTTCAACTACAAGTTAATCGATGATAAAAATGATAATGCATCTCATCTTAAGTCCAATTCTTTATTTAAATCCATTTCTCATGAAGTTTCCACACAATGTTTATAGAGTATCTTTTACTGATTAATCATTTATGCATAATATGATTAGGAATTACTTTCAGCTTTCACGCAATGACACGCAATTGCAACATATTATTATGAAAAAATAAGTTATTACATAGGAATTCTTTTACATGGAGTCCATGACACTTTCAAGCACTGTTCCACTTATCGCAGCATCCCAATAGTGATGAACTCCATGTTTTTTGAAATAATCCCTCACAGATTCTTCCGTTTTCATCATTTTAAACTTAAAGTCTGAGAAACTTCTTTCCTTTACCATGCCTTCCCAAACGAGAACACATTTGTTACGGGTATCTTCCTTGTCTTTCACCTTGTCCTCGTCCCATTTAATCCTCGTCATCATAAGTCTTCTGTACTTACTCTGCTGCCTAGGACCACCTTCTACCACAACTATGTTACATTCCTTGTACATTATTACACTTCCGGTCATGTGTAACTGCCTCGCAACATTATCAACTTTATATCTCTTGGACTGATTTGCAAGGCAGTCAATTCTATAAACAGACACATGAACTCCAAGAGTTACATTTTCCTCCATCTTTCTCTGCTTCTTGGCTTTTCTTTGCTCAGGTGTCAACTTTCTAGATTCATTGGCATCCAGGTGAGTTTTTAGTCGTTTAGCCATCTCTTTTCTCACATGAGCTTCAACTTTAGTAGGATCTTGAACAGCTTCAACTCCAAGGACTCGCATTAAATTAGAAATTCTCACTTTTGCAGCTGGAGCCGGTTCTAATCCCAAACGTATCTTCTCTTGTGTTTCCTTCCAATTTTCTCTACGATTTTGGCGACGAAGTTTCTTTCGTTCTTTCTTTGTAAGGAAGACTGGCATATAAACAGGTTCTAGTGGATCGGTGGGGCATCTAAGTTGAGACGGATGCTCAATCAAGTTCGAAATGGCTCCAGGTTTGATTGGACAGTCATACGTCAACATGTCTCTATTGTTGTCTTTTTCATCCAAAATTAAAGAATCCCACCATTCAACCTGTATCAGAATTGCAAGTATTAATTTTTTATAGATCAATAGATTAATGATGAAAGTACTTGTTTAACGCATAAGTTGGTATTGTTCGTTACCTGAGGTATATACTCGGCTGACTTGTCTGGAATTGCAGCAGCTCCAGATAGCTTAGCTAATCTCGCAGCAGTCGAAATTCCTGTTTTCCTGGCTTTATCAGCAATTTCCAGTTGCAATCTTGAAAGCTGGGCTTGCATTCTTTGCTTATGAGCCAAAGCGACATATTTTCCAGGCTCGTTGAATTTTAAGGCTTTCTTTTTACGGTCAGCACCCTTCTTAAGAGCTGTGGTAGGTGCAAGTCTTTCATCAAAATACTTATTGCCGTCTTCCTCTTCAATTTCTTCCTTGACTGATTTATCCCTAACAAGAACTTTCGCATCGGTTTTCTTCTGGGCCCTAATATTAGCTTTCAGGGTGGGAGTTCTTGTAGGAAACAAAAGTTGCTTTCCTGATACATCAATAGCCCGGCCTTCATTATCCAACAGCAGTGGCACAGGCTTGGTTGTGCTCTCTTCTTCTTCCTCTTTCACTTTTAAGGCTCCAGCAGCAAGTTTAATCTGAATTTGAGCCTGCAGCTCAGCTAACTTTTTCTTTTTGTCTAAAATAAAGAAGTAAAAGTTATGATCGTTCGTTATAACATGGGGGACATATAGCAAATTATAGCACAGCACAGGGACAAAGGCCAATGCGAATTTCTTACCATCAAAGACCGCAGTATTTCTTTCCGGTTCAGTAGCTAAAGTTGGCATTGTTGGCAGAACTCGAATGGGAGGCACTACAACTCCAGGCGGAGGGATTCCAGCTCCAATTGTTCCGAGAGCTCTCTTTCTTTCTTCAATCATCCTCTGAGCGTTGGCCATCATTTCCTTAATCTGCATTGTAGTGAGTTGACCTGGACTGGGTGTTGGCGTTGTCGCTTCTGATTCTGTGCGGGTGACTTTCGCAGCCTTAACTTCTTTAATGTCCTCATCTCTGGTCCTAAAACGACCCAGAAAATATGTCAACCACTTAAATTGAATTTCAAACTACTGGATATTCGATTATTCAATACTATTCCACGTTCAACCTACCGTTTTTTGGCAGCTTTAGCTTGATGTTGCTGAACCGAATGTTCATATTCCACAATCATTTCAAAAATCAAGTCTGTAAGCTTATGTGCCTTTTCATTCAAAGCCGGATGTAGGGACCGCAGTTTATTAGTGAACTGATACTTATCAGCTCCAGAACTGATTAAAGAGAGAGCTGCGTTGGTCACTGTAGGCTCACTTAAACCTACAAACCGTTGAACTGCTTTATCCACGTACGGTTTCAGGTTCTCCAAGTCCTGCTGATTCAGGGCCAGTTCCATTTCGTATTTTGTTTCAATCTCCACCCCTGCATCACAAACATAATAACGATTAATCACTCAACCTAAATACATTAAAAACTAATATACACCCTTGCAAATTTGGAAAAATCAAATCCCCTTCAATTGTACCTTACTGTATAGTTCCAAAAACTTGTTTCAAAATCAAACACAACTTATAAGATTGTCCGTGTAAAATAATAAAGTCGCAACTGAAAAATGCATTTCATAATTCCCTCTCTATCACACAGACACGTTCACTTTCTATGACACTTTAAATACCGTGCTAAACCAGACGCTGCTGTTTATGATGCATTTCGTTTCATTTTATGCATTTTATTCAGTTCACTGCAAAATTTCGAATTTTCCCGTTCAATTTATTAAATTTTTATTAAAAACTGTATTAAAAACATTACTACACGGATCGATACTCGATATGATGAACGTCAGAACGTTGAGAGAGTTGAGACAGTGACGTATGAGTGTTTCCCCGAATACCCCTGCCCCTGTGCAGCATGAGATTATGACATCACGCTCCCACCTCGTGCCTCGTGCTCACTCACACTACTCGTCACATCGACCAGCAGCAGCAGCATTAATGTTCCCCCTCTCATAGTGAATTAAAGTTGCTCAGTATCGCTCCCGAGAAGTCCTCGAATTCTTGTGAGTTGCGTGAATTCTCATGTTTTAATGTGAAGGTGTGTTTTTTAAGCTTACAGATCTGTTTTGCTCTGCAAAAGCGCTGTGGGGTGTGCATTAAACGGAGGAGTTGGTTGGGAAGTCTATGTACCATCATCGTTGGTGGTGGTGGCAGAGGAGAGCACGTCCCTGAGCAAGATCATTCTTTCATTCTTCTACAGTTAGGCCTTGGCAGTGGATCAATTCATTCAAACTCTCTCTCCAATTAAAGGTAGAATTTAATCAACAAAAATATTAATTGCCCTCAACTTTAAGGGAATTACTGAAGTCACTCTTTCATTCCATTTCCAGTACGTTCGAGGATCTATTGTGAGCTGCGCTACTTGAATCTGCCATGATTATTATGCGATTTCCATCTACATCCACCAGTCTCTTCGCAAAAAATAATAATTATCCGTTAATTGCTATTCAAGATAACAAAGTTCTCGACGTTTACGAAAATAACAAGAGTTCTCCTTCTTCGGTTAAAGGTGTCTTTAGTGGTGGTGTCCATTTCGGAAAAAGTATACGAAAAGAAACTCTAGATCCTAATCTCTCTTGATTTATAGAGATACTTTAGGAAACAGAATTTTAAAATTACAAAAAAGACTCAAGAACTGAAGAAGGGTTAAAGTGTTTTTAAAAAGTGGTGTTTAGAAAAAGACAAAAAAAAGAAGTAGACTAACGTAGTAGATAAGGAATTATAGTACTTCTTTTTGGTGTGTTGTAGAGGATAAGATTAAGTGAATATTAACTAGGTGGTATCCTTCACGTGAAAAAGGTACTGGAAGAAATTTATTTTCGTTGGGGTTCTTGGAACATTGTGAATATATTTTAGGGATCTTTATCTCGGGATAGCAGTGTGGTTTTTGTTGTTAGACAACTAACAAGCACAACCAGGGCTACCTTAGTTTTTACTCTGATATACAATTTTCTGGGATTATTTTACTTGAAAACTTGAAAATGCCGAAGAAAAACGGAGCTGATAGGAAATCGGGGAAGGGGACTCCAAGGAAGGGAACACCCTTAGGTAAACAACTTTTGAATTCTTATGTAACTTGTCCGTGTGTGGTGAAATTCATTTAAAGTGATCGTTATTGGGAATGGGAGTTCATTTCATTATGAAATAATTCAGTGGTATCATGAAGATAAGATTTATAAGTATACTTATGACCTTTGAACTTAATTCATTGCGACTGTAATAATGTTAGTAATATTCGGTTGATCGTGTTGTTTATCCCTTGCATAATATGTTAGAAACAATGGGGACACATCACATGCATGCCACAATAATAAATAATAACAATAAAGCAGTACAAATATTTAGGCAATTTTAAAGCAGGCACAGGCAGGCTTATAATCGTATTTATTGTAGGAATGAAACATCAACTGATGTATCATAAAAGATGAAACGGGTGTATTCCAGTATTCCATGCCCTTGTAGTTTGGTCAATTACGACGTATTTTACTTAAGAGTAATGAACTTCATTTCTCATCCAGTATTACCTTTCTGTCAATAATTATGTTTAGCTTTTGGCTTTTATCTCCATTCTCCATACGTTCATACTTTTAGATTCAGGCCAAGTCATCAACTATTGAGTTTAAAAAGCACAGCATCATCATTATCGGAAGTCCAATCATCCACTATCCTCGAAGTACATGAAGTCATTTCGTGATTTCATAGTCTCATGAAGCTTTGGATTTTTCAGTATCGGAAGAAAGAAAGTAGCAAACGTAGTAATAATATTTTGATAGATAAGAGGTGTATATTTTCCAAGTAAATGACTCATCCACTCATGATGGAAAATTAAGTCAACTCTCTACTTGTTTACACCAAGAATCTCTATAATGCAGGAAAGTATGTATTATGGTTAGAATGTAGCAGCGTGGGAGGAATGGAAGACGTGGAATTGTGTTTCAAGTGATTCCATATTCCATGGGATGTGGAAGTGTAGGAAGCCAACGTGTCCTTTAGTCTATGACGTAGTGTCGGGCATTGTACTTCGATCCAATAATACTTGCATAATGGCGTTGTATTGCATTTCCAGAGTTAGAGGTTAGTTTTCAACTGTTGAAAAGTAATCATAGTAAATATTCGTGTAGTAATAGTAAACGTTAATATTGTTAATATTTTTTATTTGCGTTATACTATATGTGACGGTGGAAATCATGTTTGGGGGAATGGGGATGTGTAGTTGGAATTGGAAGCAAGGTGTGTTATTTAGGTGGAAGGAAACACAGAAGGATTTAGGAAATAGGATTGGACCATTTCAATGAAGAATGCAAGGAGTAGGGACACACAGTAGCAGACATTATTGGCCTTTTTGTTGGAGGCTATGGATCGATAACGATCTACGTCCTCAGTTCAGTGGTACGTAATTCTGAGGTTGGAGTAGATGAAACGAGATAAACCAACTGTGTAGCATTATATCGTGAAAGTGAGCTCGTTTAACAATGTCCTACGTCCTACCCCAATCTTTAATGACAGGTGTTATGCTAGGCATGAATTGTAGTGTATTTCGAAATTCATTTATTTATTTCGTGAAGTAAGTACTTAACTTAAAATTATTGTCTTCGTTAGTATTTTTGCAAGCATGCTTTGTTAGTAGTTAGTATGTTCCACAGTAGCATGAATTTAATGACTGAAAGGCAGTAGTGACAAATACACACAAGAACTGCATGAAGTACCTGAGTCTGAGTGACTGATGATGTTATGTATCTCTAAAGTGTATCTATGCACCGAAATCTGTATGATGTGTATGACAATGATAGATACAAGCTATTAGATTTGATTTCGTTCGGAGGAAAATTAGGTCACATTGAACAAACCCAATAGATATCTAAATACTTCGCTTTGACTTCCATTTAATTTGGTGTCATGTGCTCAGATTTTGTAGTATAGTGTGAGCCAGGATTTAAAATCTTCCTCACAAAGGTGTTTATAGTATTAATACCTGTTATATAGGCTTATTTCTATTGCCTCAAAACGTGTTACGAAAAAACGTGTGGGTAGATTTTACTTCCACACATTATGCACGTGCGTCCTTATCCGTATATTATATTATGTAGCGTCGTGTGTACAGTTCCACTCGTCAGTCTTTAATTGGCGATTAAATGGCTTCGTATTAGGAATCTATTCTGAATTTTGCTTTACTTTTGGGGAAAATAGCTCTTTGTAGTGAAGTGTAGAAAAGCCTTTAAGATAAACGCTTCCTCATTCTATTCATCTATTCACCTATTCTTTTGCAGTCTAGTCATATCGATTAGAGAGTGAAACAGTGAAGGTAGGTCACAAAAGTAGGTGAGATGTAGGTATTATCGCATCATCATCCTCATTCCTTTCTCATCTCTGAACTAGACTACAGTTATGTGGATTTTTGTGATAACTATAGTCTATAGTATAGTTACGTAAGATGCTGCAGGGTTATGTATAGATACTCTCGGGCTTCACTGGTAGCAAATGACGAGTATAAGAGAATGTGTACCCATATTTTGCTACAGGATTTGTCGAGCTTTTGCAGAATTAAAGTTAGATTGTATTTACTCACAGTACAGAAGTTCTGGCAGTTGCTGGGTGGTTTTGCAATGTTCGAGTGATTGAATGAATGCAATGCAATCTTTGTGTCCTTGGAATTTGTTCTTCGCAAATATACACAAGCTGAAGTATTATACAACACATCACACATTCTGGCTTCTATCCCTAAGGACTATTGCATGGAGATTGGCGTTGATTTTTTTAATTCTTGAGGTGCCAGTTTTGTAATTTTAGCATGGAGTATGTTACTTACTTTGTATATTTGGAGTTCAGATGGAATGCAAAGCTTAAAAACTTGTGCTCGACGACGACCCAGCCCTGCTACAGGTTTTTATCGCAGCAATTCTTCGACTTAGTTCCCTTTAGTATTTATCGAACCATATAAATGAGAATGGATGTTACATAAATGTTATTGAATCATGTGATCAATTCAGCAGTGATAGACTGCAATGACAACATTATTTTTTTATGATGATGATACACTATTTATTACAAGTAAATGCTAGGTAAAATAATAAACTCACAATTCTATTTCTTGAAGTAAAACTTGCTATAAAAGATGAATAAAATAATTGTATTATGCACATGTATGAAATAATATCATTCGTATTATTTATCAATTGATTTATTAGGAATGAAGTCTCGTCGTGGAGGAGTTGGAATGTCCGACGAAGATTCAGTTTGCGACACCGCTAGCGTTCTGTCACTGAACTCGGAACGAGGAAGTTACGAAGATGGTGAGTTTATCAGTGAAATTTAGCAGTGGCAAATTTTTATTGCTATCAATAAACGTGCTAATGAGTTTGTTGTTTCGGTCGTAGGCGACAATGGTAACTTTGATGAGTTTGACGACGGAGGATCAGGAGGGGTCAGCGTTATTGGAGAATCTCTGGATGATAAAGTAGCTGAAGCAATTGATGGAATGACTGAAAAATCTGCTAGTGTGAGGACCAATAGTCTTAACACGTTAGTTGGTCTTTTGAGCCAGCAATTTCGACCGGATTTGCTTCTTGGACGTCGCGAAACACTTCGAGACAATTTGGAACGAATTTTCAAGCGCGGACAAGCCAATGAGCAAGGATTGGCTGCTCAAGTGTATGCTCTTACCGTTATTCAACTTGGAGCGTTAGATCCTGACATGGCCTCTGAAGACTTCAATGCAGTAAAGCCATGTCTTCAGTCACTCCTTCTCGACCATACAGCTTCTATCACCGTTCGCGCTAAGGTAGTCTCATTTAGATATTCACCTTATGTTTATTGTGCCTTAATTTTTTTCGCTAACTAACGACATAATAATTTTGGTTACAGTGCTGCGAAGCACTTTGCGTGGGAGGATTCTTGGCTGAAACGTGTTTGCAAGACGTTGCTAACATTATGACTATCTTGGAACCTCTGTTTGGCTCAAAATTCGTCATTAAACCAGAAACCAATGTTGCCGAGAAAAGTGATGCCTTTGGAATAGGAGCCAGTCCAGCAAAAGCATCTATTAAAATTTCCAAGACTAGTTCAACTAGTTTAACAGCGGCAGCTGTCTCTGGCTGGTCTCTGTTATTAACTATTATGGGAGAAGAATACTTGTCATCTCGTGTACACAGTTATACTCGTACACTTCAAAAATTGCTGGATCACCCCGACTTAGAAGTTCGGCTGAGTGTTGGAGAAGCCATAGCTGTCTTATCTGAAATTTGGGAATTGGATGATTCTGATGAATACGCAAGCGAAGATGAGGGAGACGATGATAGTGAAGATTCAGGAACAAATGGCCATCAACAAATTTCTGCTGCTGGAAATAAGACCAACATGAAATCTCTGATTTCCAAACTGAAGGAATTGTCTGTTGAGAGCCATAAATACAGAGCCAAGAAAGATCGGCGACAGCAACATCACAGCTTCCGTGATTACCTTCATGCTGTCGAGGTATTTTTTACTTATTTGCAGTTTTCTCTACAAAGGGAAATAAAATTCCTTCTTCATTTTGGATTATTTGTTGTAGGAAGGAGATGGTCCCAAGCTTACTATGAAATTTGGACTCGGAGAAATTCTCGAAATCAACAGTTGGGTGAAAAAGCGTCAGTATGATTCTGTGGGCAAAGTAAGTTTTACTTAAACTGTTATATTATTATTCAGTAGAATTTCAAGTTAGACAATTTTTCTAATAATTTCAGGTTCTTGGCTCGGGAATTAATCGACACTTGGTAGAAAATCCTCTGATTCGACAAATTATGGAACTAGGGTCGCCTCGTCCAGTAGTGTCGGACCCCAACTTCGGCAACAAACAAGCAAAATCTGAGCGACAGTACATGAATGCAATGAACTTTAAAGTTCGTTCCGTAAACCGGGGGAAATCTAGAGATCATCGAATGGCTGATCTTCAGGATAATTGATGTTCACTTCAAGTAGTCTTTAGCATCTTAGATTTCAAATTAAATATTCCAGTTGTAATATTTAACTTTTCTAATAACGTCAAGCCTATCAGGAGTAATGAAGCGAAGCGTTTCGCATCTATAAACACTTTTTAATTTTAACTTCATATTAATTATGATTGCTATTAGTAAGCACTACATCGTCGAATACGATAACGCATAAAATGACGCATCTTATTTTCTGTCTCTTTGTAAACAGTCGGGGGGAGAATTTTTATTTTGTGTGCACTTACTTGTATCTCGTAGTAGGTTTTACTATGTTGATGTAAAATTATTTTGAGTGATGTGTATGTTCTGGTAAGGAATTTTTGTCGATATTGGCAATGTAATTTGTAGGCTGTTTAAAATGTTAGAATTTAAGATAATAGTTAGCCAATAAGTGGTATATGCATGGATGTGCGAAGTTGGTTTTAAATGGATAATGGATGATGAATATCATAGTAGTGAGTAGAATTGTAATTCTTGTCGAGTCTGAAAGTCGTTGATTGATTTGTATGCGAGTGCAGCAGTGCAGCTGTTCTGCTGTAAAGTAATTTAGCTGGTCTATTTTTGATTTCGTGATTTTAGCCAATGTCAATTTAAGGTATTATATGTGGTGTAATTATTTTACAGCAACAATGAAACGACGCGAAATAATGGTTTTAGTACGAACTGTAATTATTACTGCTCGCGTGTAAAGTAAGAAAATAACTAGCGATAAGTCTAAAATGTCACGCTAGAATTATAGGAGTATTTCTGAAATTGATTTTCAAACTTCCTTAATTCTTAAGCAAACTGATCATTCAGTTTATTGTGTGTATATAAGTATCGAAATTCATAAATATAAATAGAATTTGATAATTACGGTCAATATTGGTGTGGAACAAATAAAACATTGTCGAATTAGGCAGATTTTCATAATTACTATTCATTTGGTTTTAGTGGTTTGGTTTGGTCTATAATTTATCACATCATCATGTACGTTGATTAAAACTCATCAAACCGAGTCACACACGCCGACTAATCAAGAATAACTTCAACAATATTTTTCATCCAATCCTCATAATAAACACCTGAATTGAATTTGAATTAACGAAACAACTTCCTTCCGGTGCATAATTGCAGAGGTACAAAAGGAACAACAAAAGGGGTAACACTCATGATTTTCAAGGAGCAGAGATATAGAATGTTAACTAGGATCCCGTGCTCTTTCTTATTCGCAAACACTCATATTTTGTCTTAAAATTAGTGTGGAATGTCGAAGCAGCTTTTGATATACAACGTACGTACCTAACCAATCGTCACGTCCCTAATAATTCATGCACTTTCACTTCATTCTTGTTTATTTATCAAGTGTCTATTACTTGCTGATCAGGTAATACTGGTTTGTGCATGTCGCCTTTATACGAGGTGATCTAACAACCTATAATAACAAGCAAACTGCATAATCGCTATGCATTTTTTGCATATTTCGATAAATCTTGTATGAAGCTATTTGTTGCATCCAAAATAAAGTGATGCTGTAGGAAACACAAACAAGTGATAGAAGCTAGAATCTACCATCCGTAGAGCAAAAACCCAGCCTTCTTCAAACAGGTTTCCGGAAGAGAATGGCTCTGGCTGGCAGGAATATGAGAAAAATTATGTAATGTGAGAATATGACTATGTGAAATGTGACTAACTAATTAACTTATTGCCCTTAGTTAAGATGCCTAGCTCTTCCTTCCTCTCAGTTCCTTTTATTTTGTTCAGTTCACTGTTCTTATACTTTTGACTCAAGGTGCTTTTTTACTTCAGCTTCATCACTCACTCATTTACCGCAATGCTACAGTTGTCGAGACTTTCTAATGTCTCTACGATTGGACCTATGATTTCATGCGATTATACGAAGTGTTGTACAACATGTAGTTTTTAGTGTAAAAAATTCAAACAGTCAAGAATATCTTTGTGTCTTCATGTGTAATTCACATGTAATCTGCATTCAGAAGGATATAGCAATCTCATTTTTCATTTCAAGCAAAAAGATGAGATTTTCTACTCTCTTCTATTCTATCTGAGATTTCAACTGCTTTAGACTGACATCCTCAGTTGTTCATGGCTGTTAGACCAAGAAACTAGTGAGACGTTGTTTCTGAGGTTGGAATGATATTAGTGGAATTGTGGTCACGTTAACGTACTCAGCCTTGTTTATGTACTCTTCTACTAACTTGCAATTTTTCATAACCAGCAGTGGACGAATATTTTCTTCAAAACTCGTAAAAGTTATTGAATCGAAAGTATCAGAATACGAGATTCAGTTGCAAGGATTACCTTCAAGCGTCGTTTAGACGCCTAATATCACTTGAAACAAAAATAATATCAAGGAAATTGTAGACTGGCTTGACCTAGTGCAAAATGGGAATTTCTCGCGTTATTTTGTGGATGTCAGCTTCAGCTTTCTTACTAAATGAAGTTTCATCCATCCCGACAGCCCAATCTGTCCGTGGTAAGCGCTCCGGAGCTGAAGGACATGAAGAATTCTGGAGGAATACAAAATTCATGGATAATTTGGGAGAGTATTTGACATCTAACAAAGAACCCAAAGTTCAATCTCATGTTCCAAAGCCCATCGAACGCAGCAATTTACTTAAGTCAGTAAACGCCCCAGCTGCCCTTTCTCAGCGTGCAGATTCTTCGATAAATATGCCTTCAAGAAGTCACGAAATAGCCTCAAAATCTTGGACAAGTTATGAGTACCCGTCACGAATCCAGCAGAGACCTTACATTCCCTCTCCATTAGCATCTTCTGCGCAGCGGTCACCGAACACTTATTCACCTGTAAACTTCAGACCATCAGATTTCAATTCTAAATCGGACCATGAAGCAAGTGAGAGTATCCTGATACCGACAATAACAATGTATAAGGCCTTCAAGAGCTTAGTTGGACTAGCTACACCAAGTCCTACCAAAGCGTTCAGTAATCTTATCATAGCTAAGCCTTACCCATCAGAAGAAGCTGTCACTGCTCCAAGTGTTATAGTCAACGCTGTGACTTTCCAGCCAACAACGGAGCTACCACCCCCACCACCGAAACAAATTGTCCCTCTCACAACCTCTACAGCCTCTACTGGTAGAATTAACCCCACTGGAGGAAGTCATACCAAAGAACACAAAGTTCTGGTATTCCATTTGCCTCCCGATATGCCTATTCCACCTGCATTTCTTCAGTCCAGTAAGAAAGGTCAGAACAACACAACGCAGCACGTGTACTTTCAGAAACCCCAACAATCAACCGCACCCCCTCAAGTACAACAAGTTCCACTATCGTACATTATAAGCGAAAACGGAGGGTCTCAATTCAGCCAGCCTCAGCAGTCAGTACAAGTTCCTCTGGCAGAAGCTTTCTCTTCTTCTCAAACTTCATCCGGCCACATTGTCTCCAATGTCCCATATCAACTTCCTGTTTATTCCAATTACAATCCATACACGTCCGCAAGCAGCAGCTTATCATCACTTCCGTCGTTTGGCAATGGTAACGTCCAAAACTTCGCTGCAAGTGTTCCACAGCCCCAAAGGCAGCCGTACGTTCCAGACCAACGGAATGTCCAAAATCATCAAAACCAACACCAATATTACCCACCAACTCCATTTCCCATAGCCATTCCTCATTCTCATGAGCAGTTAGCTCAGTTTTCGAATCCGAACATTCTTATCGCCACTGCTGCTCCTGTCCTTCAACAGCCTTCAGTCCCTCAAGGAACTTCTTCACCTTCCTCAGGATTCTTGGAAGAGGAGAATGAAGTAGACAAGAAGCCAGTTGATCAGCAGGCGTATATGATGGGAAACTTAGCGGAATGGATTGAGACCGGAAGGAAGATCATGTATTTCCCGAAGGGTGTTGTGGATGTCGTGGACAAAGCTGTGTCGTATGCAGAACATAATCCTTACATGGGATTGGTCATGGACACAGTTGCGGATAAGATCTTTGGAAGTACAAAGCCCTTACTGGGACTGCAACAGCAGTTGCAATTGGCCTTAGGTCAACAAGGAACGCAGAAGCAAGAACAAGAAGGAAGTCAAGCCGTTTAATTTAACTCCCCAGAGTCAGAGTATTACTTGAATGAATTATTATTCCATCTTTATTTTTGTTGTATTATATTAGAGACTTCGATTGTTACTTGATACTGATTGTTATTATTAAACTTATGAGATGAAGACAAAGATATATGCTCAAAAGATTTTGAGGTTCTGTGATATCACCAATTTATTGCGACTATCTTTTAGTTCATTCCACAGACATGGGATTTATATACTTAAGGGGTTCTATTTTATTTAAATCGTAAAGAACTTCGTAAAGTCTACGAAATAAGAAATAGTTTAAGATTATGTCCACAAATCCACATTTGCCACAAGAAGTTGAAGCATCAGTAGAAAGATTTAAAGACGTTGTTGAAGCAGTATTGTAGTAATTTTAGATTCCTTAGCTCATGAATTCTACGAAAGCATAAAAATTGAAGATGCGGGCATATTCATAGTGTTACAGTACCCCACACAAGTTGCATTGAATTTGAGAAGACCGCACGAATTAAAATGACATGTGGAGAGTGGTTTACTGTGGGAAGTGTGCATGTGTGCTTGCAAATTGTATCTCATGAATTCTAACTACTACCTCATTAAAAACAATCGTAAAACAACTGAAATTTCCTAGGAAAAACACGAGTTGGGTTTAAGTGGCTATGGGGCGCGTGAGGAACTCGGGCCATAGGGCTGGGCCCTTGAAACAAACGAATAAGAAGCACAAGACAGGTCGTCACCGGAGCAAAGGGATGTTGGAAACCGAAACAAGAGGTAAGTGTTTTTGTTTACGTCGTTGTTATTACTTTTTGAAAACGTTATTATCATTGTTGAGTAATTGATGTATTTGTTTGCCAGGTCGAACTGGGTCGTCCTCTGGGTCGATTTCAAAAAGACCGAAGGGGCAGTTAGGACGGATGGAGAGGAAGAAACAAGCTGCTGCGGATCGACTTCGAAAAATGCAAGAAGTGTTGGATAAGAAGAGATCGATTGGAGGTGCACGTGGAGCTCCCATTTGCGTGGCATTTGTTCCCTTGTCCCCATCTGCGAATGTGGAATTCACCCTGAAGTACATCATCGCAAATGTCAAGAACTTTGCTACTGTCGTTGGTCAAAGTGGAAATTCGACCTACTTGAAGTAATTATTGCGAAGAGATATTGATCAGTTGTAGTAATCAAAGTTAGTTACTAATTTGTTGCGTTGTTTTTGTGCTTAGATTGTCTTCTGGGAAGAACGTTACTTTGGTTGTTCCTCCTTCAAATGATTTTTGGTCTGTGCTCGATACGCTAAAGCAAGCGGATATTTCGTTGTTCTTACTTCCTGTAATGGAGCCAGTAAGTCCGGAAGGTCTAACGCTGCTGAAAGCAGCCAAAGAACAGGGCATTGCGACTCCGTTTGTTAGCGTGGGATCAGCTTTTAGCAAAAGCGAAGAAAAAACTTTCATCAAGTCAGTCCAGAAGTATTTTGCAATCGAGAAAGTTTACCCTTTAACTAATGCTGGACAGATTTCCAATCTCTTGAGGATGATGTCTGTGTCGAAAATAACTATTCCTAAGCAGTGGGGCTTCAGATCGTCGTTTTTCATTGAGAATGTTTGCCCTGTTCCTTTTGTGGAGCCTCAAACACTCCATCCTAATTATGTTTCGGCTGCTACCATTGCTGGAGATGCGTCATACAACACTAACTTGATGGAAGTTACGGGAGTCATTCGAAGGAAGAATTTAGATCCTCATCGACCGTTGCTTATCTCTGGAAATGGAACATTTCAGATATTAAGGATAGATGTTACACCTCTTGCCATTCCAAAAGAATTTATAACACCTGAACAACAAGCAGCAGCTTTAGCGGCCCAAGTTGATCCCACACCTCCGAGGTTTTTGTTGGATCCTTCATCTGTCCCAGCTGATGCTAAAGACGATAAGGCTGATGATGATCAGGAAATGGATTCTGATATGGACGATTTCGATGATGAAGACTTTGACGATGACGATGATGCAGATAGCCAGATGTCAGTGGGCCAAGAAGATAAAGCAAAACTGAAGAAGTTGCCTAAAGGAACGTCAGAGTACCAAGCAGACTGGCTTTTGAATTCAGATGGAGAAGCTGAAGAAGAGATTGTAGGGTCAGATGAAGAGCTGGGAAAATCTGACGATGAGGATGAAGATGACGAAGAAGAAGATGAAATGGACTGGGAGGAGGAAAAACGAGAGTTGCAGAAAGCTAAAGGTACAGCACGCTGGTCTATTAATAATATTAGTAGTATCAACCAGAACCTCCTGGTTTGACAATTGATCATTCTCTCAGATGCAAGGACTGAGGCCGAATTCCCTGACTGGATTGACACACCATTGGAAACCCCAGCCAAAGTCCGATTCCAAAAATACCGAGGGCTTCAATCTTTCAAGAACTCTGAGTGGGATACAAATGAAAATCTTCCTAAGGAATATTCGAAGATCTTTCAGTTTCAAAACTTCAGACATGTTTATAAAATCGTTGCCGGAGATAAAGCAGAGGATGATGGGCCTGGCTTTGTTCCTGTAATGCCTCGTAAAATATTTGAAGATTTTCGTAGTTTTCTTTGCGTGTGTATTTGATTTTGATTTCTTTCAAAGGTTGGTCAAAGAGTGACGCTATTACTTAAGCCTCTGGATGAACAAGCTGCAAAACTAGGTTCTGTCATTGGGTTGACCAAGCCGACTTCAGCTGTCTCCCTTTTGCGACATGAGAATAAGATGTCTGTCCTCAACCTTCAGTTGAATTTAACAGAAATAGTTAAAAATAAGGAAGAGCTAATTTTCCAAGTTGGCTATCATCGTTTCCAAGCTAAAGTTATACTTAGTGAAATTTCTGCAGGAAATAAGCATAAAGTAAGCTATGTAACTATTATTAATAATAGTAGCGGTGGTTTATTGATTGTAAATTACTGTATCTAACTTGTTTTTGTTGTCCTCAGATGCTTCGGTTTGGTCAAGTTAATCAAAGCTGTATGGCTACCGTGTTTGGACCTATTGTGTTTCCATCTGCATCTGTTTTGGCTTTCAAGTCTGTGAAATCGGAACTCGTAAGTTTTTAAAATTGTGGGGTGTGGGTGGGATTGGAGTGTAAAAATTATGCGCTTTTGCAGACTCCTGTGGGAAGTGGCTCATTGTTCTCAGTGGATCCTAACAGACTTGTCATTAAACGGGTTCTTCTGAGTGGACACCCATTCAAAGTTACTAACAGAAATGCTGTTATTCGATTTATGTTCTTTACTCGAGAAGATATTGAGTGGTTTAAACCTGTAGAACTAAGAACGCGATATGGAAGAAGAGGGCATATAAAAGAACCATTAGGTAAGCTTGGGTTTTCGAAAATTATATACAGTGGATGGATGTAAAGTAAACTGATGTATACTATTGTATCGAAACTAAGAAAACTAAAACCAAATACTTTTACGTGCAGGAACCCACGGACACATGAAGTGTACTTTTGATGGAACAATGAAATCTCAAGATACAGTTCTCATGCCGTTGTACAAGCGTGTCTTTCCCAAATGGACTTATGATCCCGTTATTCCGCCGTTTTCTATTTACGATAGTTACAAGCAGTTTTAGTTTTCTTTCAAGATATTATTGAATGCCTATACTTTTAATGACTTCATTGTTATCGACATCGTTCTCGGTATAAAAAATCGTGTCATCAAAATAGATTCATTCGGAATTATATAGAGTAGTTTATTTCAACTTGGAGACGTTGTTAATCTTGAAATATGCCAGCATTTGAGCATATCCCTTGCCTTGTGGATCTATAATTCATGCCACATGTCATTCATAATTCTGTAATTTTGTGCAAGTATTTTTATTGATAAATCCTTCCAATGGTTTCTTACCTGGGTTTAAAGAAGCTATACCCCCACCCCCCAATGAATTTTCTAGCACAAAGTTCAATCCATGGACTCCAGGCATTTCAAACCTACAAAATTCAGACCATAAATACAAATACTGCCCGGAATTTTCGTGTAAGCACAATTAACAACTCTACCTGTAGCATTCGCCGTGTCCAGCTGTAAACTTGTGAGAGAAGTACTTCTTGACTTTTCCTTGAGTAAGTTGTTCTTTAATGTACGGAAAATATTCCGGTTTCCTTGCTATCACTCCAATATTGCAGTTGTCTCCCTTATCTCCACTTCGCAGCCAAGCAAGGTCACTTAATAAGTAGGACGAAGTACCCGGCGTCATTTCGTTACTACTGCTGTTTGTCTGTGATCTCCCAGAATCGTTTCTTTCTTTTACTAAGACTTCAACAGGCGTATTAGATTTGTCCTTGTGAGCCACGTAGGTTTCACTGTGGCCATCAGAAGTTTGAATGTACACAGGAAACTCAGATTTCGGACTGAGGAATGAAAAGAATCTCAGCAGTGGTGCCGGTTTCGGCCGACCTCCAATTACTGTTGTAAGTCCAGGAGCCATTCCTGTTCCAGCGGAAGCTATTTCTTTAGCGAAAATGTCTAAGGCTTTTTTATCGGTGTGCTGAACAGCCATCCATAAAACAGCATCCCGAGTATTGAGAGATTCAGACCTGCGAAATCAGTCAGTTGTTGAGAAGGCAAAGGATGCAGCATAAGGTCAGAAAGGAATGAAAATATTTTCAGATTATTACCGAGCATGTTCCCCGTAAGCTTCTTCAGAACCCAAGACTTGGATGCAAGTGCGGGTGAAGTCGGTCAATTTGAAGAACTGAAAGAGACCCCGACTTCTCGCTATGATTGCTTCAGCTGTCTTCCGTCCTTTGCCTCGAGCATTTGGACCAATAATGGGACAGACTGAGGTACACTTCCAACCGTCTTGATAAGTTCCTCCTGGGGGAGACAACCAAAAGAGTTATGTGTCTGCGCTGATTCCACGTTAGAATTTCTTATTACGCGATTTCTCGTCACACTAACCGATTTTGTGGAACTCTGTGGGTGGACGACCTTTCGCCCCACTAACTTTTACAGAATCAGCTCCATCCTGGGATATTTTTACATCCGAAAAATCACACACAACATCAGGCAAAACATATCCTCGAGGATCATCGATCTCATACAGCAGTTGCTCCGAAACAGTTCCGACATTGACTAATCCGCCGGTTCCTTGTGGTTTCGTGATAGAAAATGAGCCATCTTCTTCGCACACAGCGATTGGAAATCCTATATTCAGAATCACGATTAGAAGTAGGAATAATTTGTTCAATATTTTTTTACAACTATAGGTCATTGTTTCGGGACAGCTGTACCATTATTTTCCCATCCCGAGACACTTTCCCAGTCGGTAAATATTCCTCCAGTGGCTTGGGCTCCACATTCTATCAAATGTCCTGCAAGAGAACCTTTGGCCATCAAGTCGTAGTCATCCATGGACCAGTTGTACTTCAAAACCAAAGTAAAGGACAGAGTCAAAGAGGATACAATGTTTAATTCAGAACTTCATGTTAGTGTGTATGCATGAATGAATTACAGAATGGATGAGAGGTCCCAGAGCTAATGCGGAGTCGGTACATCTTCCAGTGATCACAATGTCTGCTCCCAATTCCAACGCTCTACTAATGGGCCCAGCTCTAAAATAATGCCAAAATCGATCTGATTAAATAATGAACTGCATTTAAATCATCTTATTGCCATACCCTAAGTAAGCATTCGCACTTGTGACAGTCTTAGGGTTTGGACACTGCTGTGCAGTGATGGTGTCTTTTTTTGGCATTATGTCATCTCCAGTTACGAGAGCTATCTTTAAGTCCGACACCCCTAACTTCGAAGCTACTCCTTGTAAGGTCTTCATTGCTGCGATGGGATTAACACCACCAGCGTTTGTTACGACTTTGATGCCTGCAACCGTGATAAGCAATCGAGACTTTTTCACTCCATGATAGATGACGTTTTTGTTTTAGCCTTGTTTTGTAGTACTAATCACCTTGCTTTTTGACATCAGGTAGCAAAGGTCCAACACTAGACGCAAAATCAGGACACCATCCACCCAGCTCAGGGTTCTTTTGCTGAGCTGCCACTAACAAGGACATGGTGACTTCGGACAAGTAATCCAACACGAGATAGTCTAGTTTCCCTTTGCGAACCAATTGAGCAGCTATATACACAATTTCAAGCAAATTAGGACGTTGAAATTGAAATCCGAAGTATCATTTATTCATGAAAAGGTTGTGGCTGTACCGGCAGTGGGAGTGTCACCTGTAAAAACCGACATCATATCATTAAATTGTCACATGCATTCACAGTGAAAGAAAAGACGAATATTGATGAGGTTAAATCACCCCAAAAGCCACTGGCACAACCGATCCTAACAGGACCCTTTCTCGTAGCATACTGCCTCCAAGATGACCAACTGATGCCAACCCGTCTTGCTCTTAACAGCTTGGTGAAAGCCATTCTGCTATTTCTGCTTTGTAAATCTACTACTCTTTCATGAAGTTTAGCTCGGATGTGTTGTACACTTGTACGTTGACCAGGGAAAGTATTTATAGCTGAGTCACAATGGCACAAAGTTCACTTGAACTGTATTTGCACAACTGATTATACGTGACACGAATTACTTTGTTCCAATTTAATTAGTTTTGTTGACAGATAACTGTTGATCCAGTGCAGATGCAAACAAGTTGTCTTACACAGTTCAGCTGTTCATAGTTCATACAATTCATAGGGACGGGTACACAGGAAAATGGGATGATGTGATAGAGATGGAACTGCTGAGTGAATATGTACTGAATGCGAGTATCCAGCGTATGAAATGACAGCAGGCTTGTTTGTTTTTCTTCTGTCATTAATTTAGATCTTCTAACCTTCTTATTGCATAACACGAACTCTATCCTAGGAGAGGCTGGAAAGAAGATTAATAAATTGTAGCTGCGAAGAAAGGCTTCGAATAATAGTATGATTGCACTCTTTGCAATTTCCGGAGTTATCAAAGATGCATCCAGTGGAGACGTTTAGATTGATGATTTTTATGGCATCATAGACTAACTGTAGACATCAACATTCAGCGATTCAGCATGCTGTATACTTTGGAGTGCTGTGAGTATAATAATGTATGATTCGTATTGTTACATGAAGACTGATAATGACATGAAGACCGTCTTATTAGTGTTATTAGTTTTTACTGTCTTGAGTATTATTATGCATATTTCATTCTATTTCGGCTAAATAATCAGTGTATTAATCTGTTAACATAATGTTAAATGTTAGAATGATTTGTAAAAAGACTATAAGGAATGTCACAAAAAGTTTTTGTTCAACATCAACACTAACAAGCAAGTAGACAATTAACAGTGGAAAGATATACGAATTCGTGAATTCATAATTAATCTTTTAAGTCAATCGCCACAAAAACTCATATGTCTAGAGAACAAGACCATAAGAATCATCCTAAGACGCTTTATTCATGGACTCATCACATAGCCTTCATGGTCATGTCAGATATATGTGCCTGGTGAACTTGTGAATGAAGAATTAAATGGACGAAAACAACCTGGAACGTGTAATTTTGCTCACGAGTATAATATTCATATGAAATTGTGAACAGAGCAATATACAATTTTAGCAAACCTTCATGCAACTTTTTGCTTCAGGTTGATACATCCATCTCCCGTCTTCTAGTATTCGAACAAAAACCTGTATACCTCTAAAAGGACTTAGAGAATAGCCAAAAGCAATTTATGAACAACTGTATATACACAGAGGTAAAAAATCAGTTGTTCTTGTGTATCGATTCCAGTCTCAGTCTGACTGTGAGAGCAATTGTAAAGTTCTCTTTGTGTAATATAATTTGTGAGTAAACTCTATTTCTGTGCATAGGAAATCACCATATTATTTGCTGAAGGTTGGACCTGTAGGGAAATTGCAAATCGATAGTTTTGGTGGTGAAGGTCGGTAATAGGTGAGTTAGGAACTTACGCAGGGCAATAGGCATTTTCGGCAATCATCATTCATCGTATAAATGGGGAGGAACAAGGGAAAGTACGACACGGGGAACATTTCTCCAGGAGGTTCAGTCGAGGAGAAAAAGCTCCGCGGAGATCAGCCGTACGCTGAAGTCATCAGAATGGTGGAGAACTCTGCCGACTCTGCGAAAGCTGAGAAAGCAGAATTGGAAAAGACTGCCAGAAAGGAAGAGCGATGTAAACGCTGCATTTCCAGACTTAAAATCTTCTGGGCTTTCATAAGCTGCCTCATCTCGGCTGCTGACGTCATTGTGATTATCGTTCTGTCATATCTTCATTTCATTCATGAACATGACATCATCGCATGGCTTATGTTGCTGCCTATATTGTTGAATTTCATCGGAATTTTCACCTTTCTCAGCAAGTAAGAACCTATACTGATAGTCGGTCACACTGAAAAATCGTGGTAAATTTTCTAATACACTAAAAATGTCTGTATACTCAGCGACAAAGAACGCAAGGAACTTGAAGAACTCGCAGGAAATTGCCGGTTTTCAGCTGTCATAAAGAATCTGATGATCTGCCCTGTAATTGGTCCAACTTTTAGGTAAATGTACAGGAAGCACAGAGCATTCAACATCTTTGGTATATTGTATTGCATTATTACACATTATTAAAGTAATGTTTTTGTGGGGGTTTCCTTGTAGTGCTGTAAGATTATTCGCATACGCGTTTGAAGAAGAAGATGCAGAGAAGTTTGAACGATTGGAAGCACTGCTAACGAAAATGAAACAGTATGAAAGTTTCTTCAGAGCTGCTCCGGAGGCGTTCATACAAATAACGTATAGAATTGTGTCTTGGGATAACGATAGAGTGTTTGAAACTGAAGGTATGTACTGGATACATCAGAATAATATTATTTTGAACTTTGTTTGAATAAGTTGTGGAAACTATTTTCATATTTTAGATTACTGGACAACAGCTTGCATTTCTTTGTGCATCTTTGCACTGGCGGAATCTCATATGTACGGAGTAGTGCGACCGTATTATCGAATGTTCATCGACAGTTCCAAACTACCAGAAGACGCGTGGAGCATCGAAACTATTACATATGGATGGAGAACTCTCATCTTCATCTTTACTTTTATTGTGATTCGTAAGAAGATTTTCGAGCTTTATATCTTCATCGTAGCTACTGATTATACTAACATTTGTATTCGTTTTTAAGAATCACGTCTGATGATTGAAGCTTTGTGGAGGGCGTCCTTTTGCTTTCTACTTTCTCAAATTTCTTTTGGGGAAGTGATTGCATTTACATTCATCTTCCAGTTCTGCTTGAGGGCTTTAACTCACGGACTTGTGATAAGAAAACGCGAGAATTGGTCTCTCCGAAAGGGCATTTTGTCTCCAGGGGTTCATTCGACAGATTCAGGCACACTACTTTACCGGGCCTTCACGTACTCCTGGCGAAGTATCTTCATGTCCTTTGACTTCCAAAGCCCAGATCGAGTGATCCAAGGCTGGTTCTACTTGGAAAATATTCTTATGTTGGCCACAGCTTACTTAATAGTATATTGGGCAAAATACGATCTCTCTGAAAAGGTAGCCTTTTATGTGTATACGG
Organism: Isotomurus maculatus; assembly: GCA_034696585.1. NCBI lineage: Eukaryota > Metazoa > Arthropoda > Collembola > Entomobryomorpha > Isotomidae > Isotomurus > Isotomurus maculatus. The sequence continues at coordinate 31,463 of JAQGAC010000207.1, forward strand.
TTATTTCCGTCGGGGAAATCATTTGTGCCCTAAGCATTCGACTTGCTGTAAGATATTGCATGCGACGAAGGAGAGCCTCGACTACGCCAGAAATAAAAGCTGACAGTCTTCAAGAACAAGAACCTTAGGTGAGAAGTAAAACCAAATATGAGATCGACAAAGTTTCATATCATCTCATTCATATTTTGAGACCATTTATTTGGAGCAAGAAAAAGAAGCATACAAAAATGAAACAATACAAAAGTGGAAATTGAATCAAAATCGTATACTCAATACTCAAATCTACGCTTATGCAATAGTTTCTTTGATTCTTTATCGGATTCTCCATTATTTAGAATTACCTCAGTCAGTGTGACTTTTATCAGACTTAAAGTAAATAAAGTTGTTGTTTCACTTTACAGATTGTAGTTCTTGTTTGTTTGTCACAGTAATTAAACATATCGATTGCCATTTTTGAACATAAGGATGAGTTATAAATAACACAGTTGTATTATATGATTCAGAATTTTCAGAATATTCTAGTAAGAGAGCACACGGAGTAAATCGGGATTTTGTACCGAATAACCATAAAATGAACATAATGCACTCATCCTTGGCTTACTTAGTGTGTAATCAAACTAGACCATCTTCTATTTACAAAGCTGAGTATTATCATTTAAGTAGCAAACAATAAAAACAACTCGAGCAATCCTGTCTAAAGATGTTTACAGACTTTAAACTAGTTATCTTGTAATTTACAATTTACCTATTAGCTACTTACGGATTACAGTTTCAGTGTTACGATGAGTGTGTGTTTATTTAAAAGTTCTTTGAAGCAAAGCTTATACACTGTTGCTTGCATCTCACATAATGAATTAAGAAATTCTTCACAGATTCTTCTTGTGATTCATGCTAAGTGGTTGGTTAGTTTAGAGTAATTTTAAGGCTGAAAGACGCTCACTTTGGGTAAGAAATAAGAAACATTGACCCTATATGATGCGGTAAGTGTGGGTTGGGTTGTGTGTGTTCTTATGTGTGTGTATTGTTCAGTAAAGCACCTGCATAGGTTCATCCATCATCAAAAGTAGAACCCAACGCTTGAGTAGAAGAATAGTTGGAATGAAGATGAGTAACTGTGGGTGAATTACAATGGGAAGCAACTCGAAGCACCTTAGCTAAGGCTTCTTCATTTCTACTTCTCTTCAAAGCTAAGCATTCCCAAAAATACTTTTTGACTCAGCCATCCATTACACTATATAACACTTGGTTGTAATATATAATCACGCAGGCATACTTTTACATACAAGCAACAAGGTACACACACAATAAGGTGCGCTTCAAACATTTGAGTATTATTCGAACAGTTCTGATCTACTAACTTGGATCCTTTAAAAGCTTTTAGAATTGCTATATTGTAAGCTGTTTTGTATAAAACTTGGTATTTCTCATGTCATAAACTAATTAAAGGGAATACTCTTAGGTAATAAATGTGGAGTGTTCCGTCGTATAGTCGTAGTCCGTAGTTTTTCTAAGCCAGATGACATTGAAATCGTTGTAAAGATGAAACCGAAAGTTATGGGAGAAATTGTAATAAAACATTCGGTATGGCAGATGGTAGAATGAAGCTTAAGACATATTTTTCAGAGTTTTAGGGTATTTAGGTAAGTTCTGAGTGAGATGGTAGCTTTCTTTAATCTTCAACAACCATCACACCTGCTAGACTCTTGTTTCTTTGATTCCCACGAGCAGAGTGAGTGAGTGTTTCTTGGTATCTCATTCTTCAAACAGTCAGTGGCCACTGCACTACGGTTCTCCCTAAGAAAGTCTCACAATTTAAATTCAAATGAGTTCTACTCCACATCTCATAACTGTTTCTCCTGAAATATGACAAGACATTTAAAGAGGAATTCATCAGTGAATGGTGTTGGTGCCATACTCGTTCTTATCTGGTGTGGGATACTTCAGGAGGTTTCTTTAACGTTACTCGAAACTGAAGATGAGACCTTGTCTACAAATCAGATTAATCAGGCTCCCTTGAAGTATGTGTGGGGGGATGCTCTAAGCAATCCTGAAGCTTTGGGACCAGATGGGAAGCCTTATCCTTGGTAAGATTGCCTGGGGAGTTTTGAGATTTTGAATTGGTTCAGTGTAGACTGTCAACTGTACATAATTTATACAAGTGTATAATAAAAGAAATAATTATTGCTCACAAAACACTGTTGATATTTTTAGGGAAGATGCGAGTAAAATTGCAGGGAAGCAGCGAATTCCGAGGTCCCTTTTGGGAGGAGATGAGTCAGAATCGAAGCTTCTTTCCCCGGAAGAAACCCGAAAGCTTTTGCTAAAATCATTCCAGCAACAAATCCAATGGGAAGGACAAAGTCAAGAAGGATCTTATTTGATGAGAAATGCGTCCCCAGGTCAGAACCGGAAAGGTCGTTCTAAGAAGATAACAACAGAAGCTCCACCGGAAGACTCTTTAAAGGGAGGATGCGTCCCTGCCAGGCTTTGCGAATCTTCATACAACACAACAGCACCCATGTATGGTATCTCGCTTACTTCCGGGCAGCCTGTAACGATCGTTCAGAAGTTTCCTGACCTGCTACAACAAGTAGTTTACCAAGTGTGTACAACAGAGGAATGTGATGTCATTCAGGGCCAATGCATTCAGACATACTTGCCTTATTTATTTTTGGTTATCCCTTTGGGTCCTGTGACATTAACAGGTGAGGCTTCTCTTCATAATTCTTACTCAAAGCAAAGCTGAGAAAGTAACAAGAATATTGTTCTGTCCTAACAGGGCAAGATTACGTCTTAGTAGAAAGTGGATGCCAATGCCGG
>JAQGAC010000208.1:0-34257 GCA_034696585.1 Isotomurus maculatus
GCAACACGTTAATCCCACTGGTGAGTGTCGGGCAAAAAAGTCCGTAAATATATTACGGCATGTTTGTTTTGAGGCATTTGTTAAAGTAACCTGTGGAATTGTGATGACTGAACAGGCATCCCTTACTACTTGACCGCATCGTCTGCCTACGACCCGCATTTTCCGAACATGGGAGACAACATTTACCTTGTGAACAGTAAGAAAGCAATACAAAGCTTACAGTATTCGTAGACCTAGTTGTAGCTATTCTAGTGAAGAGATGTTATCGAATGATTCTGGTCCTTGTTCAATAGCTCCTGGCTTGTTTGAGACTGTGTTATCTCTGGTGAGACCAGTTCTGGGTGAAAGTACACGAAACGCTCTGAAAGTCTACGGAAAGGATTCCAAAGTATGGAAGCCAATTGTTGATCAGCACATCGATCCCTCCCAACTTCCTACGAAATACGGAGGAACCCTTCCTGACACACACTGATTGTTGAATAAATTAAATGATGTTATATAAAAACTGTCACTTTATTCCACTTTTTTCAACGTTCTGTCCTTTCATAAACTCTGCATAGAGAAAAAGCGTATTTCTCTCGCTTCAACAAAAAAGTACCCTTGTCAAGAATGTGTTTGGACAGTCTACAGAAGAAACCGTGACTTATCAACATAGTAAAATATGCGGATGCATCAATTCCACGCTGCAAGTTGTGCTGAGTTGTGCAGAAAGCTCAAGTTTCTGACTAGAAAAGAAATGTTTGCTCTCCACCTCCTTGACGAGTCAGCTACTGGAGTCTTGAAACTTCTTTCCCTTGAAACTTCTCTTTAGCAATAGATAAGTATATTCTCATCTAAGATACGATAGAATGCGAGTGAAAGGAAGCTTAATTAAGTCAAAAACGTTGATTTATATCCAAGTGTTTCAGCGCTTTTGGGAAGCATGCATAGGCTTGTATTATTTTTTAATCAAGCTCCTCACATTGAAAGAATTTTCATCTCGTCACTTTATTAAGGAATATCCTCGGTCTTCCCGAGGAAGATTTCTAATTCTGCCAGTATCTTTCACTCTTTCCCTTCATCGCAAATCCTTCCTTAACTCCAGGCTCACATTTTAATTACTGAAATTGTTTGGGGGAAGGCATAAACGGGAAAATTTCATCGATTTTTTTCTAGAAATGGCACAGGTGAGTGTAAAGTTTAGTCACGAGGCTCGGGCGTTACTGCTTTCAGCATTTCATCCATTTGAATAGAGAGGAAAGATCAAAGAGCTCATTATTTTTCCTGTCTCAGTGACACTTTTCGTGTGCGAATTCACTTTACACACTTGTGTAAGGGTATGCAGAATTGGAGCTCTGTACTTTCCCTTTTCTTCCTGCCAAAAGACATGAAAGGCTTCAAATTGACTGAAAGAGCCGGTGTGAAATAATTTTTTCAGTTTTTTGCACAGTCTGAATTAAATTAGTAGAGACTCCGCACAAAGTGAGTTTCTATCCTTCTGAAAGGGATAAAAGAAGTAGTGAAATGACAGGGAAAGAATTTCTGCTCATTATTGCCTTTTGTTCGAATTGTTCAGATTTTTGGAAAGGGCTCAGCACATCTCACATCCACAAGAAGTTCATTCATATTCATGTTTTAAAGTGAATTGGCACGAGTGTGGTGATGTCTATCCCATCACTACGGGCTTTATCCTTTTAGTTTGAAGCCGCAAGGCTCACAGAGTTAGTGGAACGGATGGAACGATGGAAATGTGGAAATCCTGAAGGAGTCGTAAGCTCATCAATTACTGGCGATGAGGGTAATTAGTGATGAAGTATGTCGTATGTGACACACCGGAGGATATATGAAGTAAATCTACATGCGAATAAATGATTATGAAATGGAAGGTATTATATCAACAGCCATTGTGCACCGTACGCTATATACTTCTATGCAGGCAGAAGTGATGAGATGGTTTAGGATTTTGGGATTCCATATGTACACAACACTTCCGGGAAATGGATTGCTGCCTGCATCTCTCAGGTTGTCATTAATCTTAATCCGCGACGTGCTGACGTGACTGCTTACATCAAGTTGTTTTACTGAAGAAAATATTAACCTGACTCCCATTACACCATAATAAACAAGATGGAGAATATTCACAGTATTACTAAAGTATAGACCGAATAGAGCCATGGAGCGTGTATTTTGCGACCAAGTCTATCCAGAGTCCATATGTCTAGACTTGTATTGTGGAAGGAAATGCAGCAATAAATTTCAAATTAATGAACTTCCACGCAGTAAAGATTGACGTGTGTCCATGCAAAAGATGTGAAATGGACTACAGAAGCAAAATAATAATGTGTCTGTAAATATGCAACAAAGCAGAGTTTGTGAGGAGTTGAAATAAGGAACTGTATTCTGAGCATGTTCACATTCCAGATATCCACTTAATGTACTTAACTTTATACTAGAAGAGAGATTTTCACAATGTCGCAGTGAGGGTCTAAATGTTAGTAGAAAACTACTTTTATCAGGATTGAAAATATCATATACCTGCGTATATGCAGACGGAGGTAAAAAATGTCTAAAAGCGGAGTGAATTAAATTGATTCCATTTACTGAGACGTGAAGAATGTCCCAGCAGCCGAGTTGTCGTTGGGAGAGTTGAAAAGTTGTATTCTACACTACGGGTCACACGTTTGAATCTAAATCGAAATGTGTTTCCTTCTGTATTCTAAAGGAGACTTCTGAAAATGCCACGCAGTAGAGACATCGCTTATTTAAGTCCTTGAAGCACTCTTTGCAATAAGAAAACTTGCACTTCGAACATGTCACAACTACTCCGCTTTCCGTGCAAACGACGCACAGTCTTGTTGCTTTCTCCAGTCGGACAAGAACCCTTCTTCTACACGATTTTGGTACACACCGCACCATCAACACGAGGGTAGTTTGAGGCACCTGAGAAAACATTCAATACACAGATTTAAAGTATCACAAAATATGTTCAACTGAATTCGGATCCAGGGTTGGATTCTTGGATTTACAGCACAATGCAAATGTAGCATAAACATTAATTCCAGTTCAGCTCTGAAGGAATAGGATGATGAGAAATGACGCGATGCATTAGTACACTACTATATACTCTTCTGCTGACTGTTTGGGATGTTGTGTAACTTGGAGAATAGAAGAATAGAAATAAAGAAGATGAAATGTGAGCATGAATGTGACCTCTGAGGAGGAATCGGATGATTTCCTCCAAAGGAAATTATTCAGTTGAAAGAAGGAACTCACTCTACACTGTGTGTATGCATGTGAGTAGTTGCCATAATTCAAATGCCAAATGAATAAAACATGACTAATTTTGTTCTGTGCAGTCGCTTTCAAAAGAGGATTACTGAAACTCGGCGAATATTTCACGTAGTATGTAAATACATGAATAGATAAAGAGATTGCATGAGCGGAAATGATTTGCAAATTAGGTAGTTTGTATTGATTCTACACGGAAGCAACAGCTGCTGTAAGCAAGAAAGTGTAATTTGGTAGGAGATTTGATTCTTGGGTTGTGATGCTGATTGAAGAAAGAAGAATATGATGACAAGAAGGTTGAATGGGAAACAGGAATATCTTAAGGACAAATCGTGCAAGTATTAGTCCGTGGAGAAAAAGCAATTGAGTAGAGAAAGCAAGTTAGAGACATCATTCAATATATACGAAATACGTCCCACTATACGTCATCATTTGCACTTGCATGCACAGCATTGTAAAGGAGAAGCGAATGTGCAGGGAGTCATAATAAGCAAAGTGCATTTAGTTTGATGGGAAAGGGACCACATGGAAGAGAACTTACAAACATCGTTCGTGTTCTGAACTTATCCGCATTGTCCAAGACACGCTGCTTCAAGTGGCTCATTTTGCTTTTCCTCTTCTTCAGCGTTTCATTGTACAGCCAAATTGTCCTCAATTTAGATCTCTGCAACGAACAAAACAATTCTAAGACAAATTGAGCAGACTCTCTCGAGCAGAAATCACGACATAAAAAGTCTTATGACGTGGACACACACACATAAAGACATCATCAACAGTATGAAACGGTGATGATTACGACCACGCTATTATTAGGATTATGATCATCATCACATCGCACTGCGCTGCCTGGCAAGCTTCCGTCTTGTCCTGCGAGGTCAGTTGAAAAGAATGTAAGACATTCATTCACACAACCAGAAATGTGAAATGAGCCCAGTCTAGCTTAGCAAAATTTTAGTTGCAAAGATTTCTCGGGAATGTTGAACGATAGGCGTGAATGAGAGTAATAATTTAAGCATTTAGAAAGGAAATTACTTTGGGGTAGAAGTAGTTGGCGATACAATGGCGGAATCGAATACAATGGGCCTCGAAGTAGGAGTTGATGAGGAGGACGGAGAACAGAAGCACCACTCGTTGATAATATCCCTTTGGAGTCACTTTGGGAAGGGGAAGGCAAGCTGATACGACGACATGGAAAGTATCAAAAATATTAAAACCCACAGGGAAAGTGTATAACGTTCACAGTAATGGAAGAGTATGGTGAAAGTAGAGAAAGCAAGAGAGATAATGGGTATGGCTCGAGTTCAAGAAATCTGTGGAGCAGTTCTCTAGAAAGACAATCACTAAAGGGAGACCAATTGTCTTGGTCTCCATTGTCTCGTCTCTCAAGTACTACACACTCAGCGTCTATTCGTCATCATCCTAAAGAGGAATAATGGGCACTGGGATATTTCCTCCCTCATATGTGACAACACAAGAATGACTCATTTGGGGAGAGAAAGCATGAGATTTTTTAAAAGTCTATTCTTCTTGAGAACTGCTGAGCCAAGGTTTCTTTTGAAGCAAGTTGGTGTGTTCATGAGACTTACGTTGGGTGAAGTGTTTGATATCGATCTTTTTATTGACACTGAAGTCTTTGATGACGAAACGAAGAAGCTGGGCGAGAAGTCCAGAACCTTTAACTTGGATTGCCAGCACATGTTGACCTTCTTGGTGAATGTTCATGTCCGCATGGTTTTGAACAAGTTGAAGGAGTTGAGTGAAGATGAAATCAAAGCCAAAAATAGTTGAGATCAAAGCAGCCTGGACGAGGAGAGCAAACAAGTGATCTCCAAACTTTTTCCATTCGTGGGGAGTCAGGTTAAATCTGTTCAGCCTGGAGAAATTAGATTTCTCGAAACTCCTCAATGGGTGTAAGTAGCTCTTGTCAGCCGCTCGGCGACGGCCATCAATTCTCCAGAAGTACCCATTCGTATACATGTTGTCGTGAGAGAGAGACGAGAAATACTTCCCGTGGTAGTCCAGAGCTCTGAACCAAATAGGAAATCCTTATTTACTGCAGTGTTAAATGATTCCATCTAAACTCTCGGAAGGAGACTAACTTTTCGTCTAATCTCATTCACCCAAACTCCCTCAATGGATAAGAAGTAAGGAGACATTGATTAAGTCACAAAGATACAATTTACGCATTCAGGAGTAAGGAAATTACTTTGGACTTTACACTTAACACTTTGTACTCTGCTGTGAGTCTTATTTGAAGTTTATAGGAAATTGTGCAGAGTGAAATGGAGTTTGATTGAAAAGGGAATTGGTTAATGAGATGAAACAGGATGAGTAGTTAGGTTGAGCAGAGAAAGTCCAATTTACCCAAAGAGGACAAGCAGATAGGAAAGTGCTAGACCGCGCTTAATGAGGGTTAAGTACCACTCAACGTACTTTCTCCCTTCCATGTAAACCTCCAGCACATCTTCTTTCGCTCCTCTCAGTCTGTCCAAGTTAATCTATTATTCAATTACAAGTCAAGTAACATTCTCAAACTAGAAACTGGAAGTAGAGACTCATCGATTCCACTTACTGTACAAGTAATACTTGCAGTACATCGAATGGAATTGGAGTTTAATGAATATTTTAAAACTTATTTGTAATTTATTACCATTTGGGAAAGTCCTTCGTAATTCACTTTCACTCGGAAACTGTTGGAGAAATCATCGATTCCTTGTTTTGCGAGGGCGTACGAGTCCCCGAAACCGGAAGGAACGATATCATTCATGTCGCATATTTTGTTTTGGGAGAATTCTATTTCAAAGTGAAAATAAAGAAAAAGACACAATAAGAAACGGAGAGAAAAAGTGATAAAAAACTGAGATGGTGTCACATATCCCCTGTTGGGCCATTTCCACAAGACTAAGGAGAGCATTACTCTCGTTTCCTCCACAAAATGATCTTCTCATGTTTCGTTTCTCAAAAATACTTGGAGCGAAAGGAATAAAGTAAACTTACGACTGAGGATGTCGCATATAAAATGCAACTTCATAGGCCAGCAGAGTGCCCAAGCCAAAGCCGATGTCACAGCTTCACTGCACTCATCATATTTATTTTGGAACAGTTCCACGCATTTTGATGTTCCCTTCGAAAAAACCTCTGCACTCAAGAAATGTTCAGGGTTGGCAGGAGTTAAAGGATAAGAAACAAATAGAATGTTGAAGGGTTCACGAGAGATGAGAAATACTTTTTCAACTTTGTTTTCTGTGTTTGATCGACCTACCTTCACAGCGATAAGCCAACTTTTTCTTGTATGACTTTTCAATTTTCTCCTTCTTTTGGTCCGTGACGGTGGCTTCATACTGAGATTCTACTTCTTCCGAGCGTTTCACCGAACTCTTTTAATTACAAGGGAAAAAAAGGTATCAACTAACAGACATCAACTTTGAGAAGCTCTGTGGGTTCATTTCATTCAATTTGCGGGTTCCACGATGCAGGGGTCTATTTGATTAAACCACGAGCTCAATTGATTTCAGCTAGAATTCTTCTGCTGAAGAAAGTTTGGGTAAATGTTTAACTTTTAAGCAACAGAGACAGAGAACAAACTAACAAAGCTGCAAACCTGAGTCACATTTAAAGTTAAATCCAATAATTTAGATTGCCTGCGTCATTCTAGACTAGAGCTACACTTGTCAATTTAAAAGGACGGATTTTCATTAAAAAGTCTAAAACTCTGCGGTACGAAAAATAAAAAAGGCACGTACTCAAATGTCACAGAGTTTGCAGAGGCATTTTCAATTAAAACTCAATGAATATTTGGTTAGAGAGGAAGTTAGGAGGCTAGCTAGCTGCGTGCGTGCCTTTTGACTTTGGACACTTGAAAGGCTTGGAGTCAAGATTTGTGGAAATGTAGTCAAAATGAAGTTTGTTTCGGATAAGTTTTGCTAAATCTGAGGTGAGGAAGCTCAGTAGCTGAGAGAGGAATTTAATTTTGGGAAGGAAGAGATTGCCGTGTTGGATTAATGCTGGGGAATAAGAAGTTAATCATTGCAAGTAGAGAGAAGAGCAGGAAGGGAGCACATACTCTATCATTCATCGTGTTATTAACCAGACGACCTGCAAACTGCGAACTATGCGTTCATAGAATCCGGCTGAAGTCACTAAAGTCAAGAGACTAAGCGAGTAGGTACTTATTAAGATGAAATTAAGGCAATTAAGATCGTTGATTACAACTTTCTACTTCTCTATCTCAGTTTCAATTAGCAGTTACGCGACAACTGTCATCCCCTTCCAGCTATGAATCTCCTCTTACAACTTATTGCGAAATCTCCCTCAAGCCGAAGTTGCTTATGCTAACTGCGATACTTGTGACTTAATTCTAAAAAGGAAAACATAGAGAACTACCTTTTCCTGTGCTTTAATTACATTTAAAAGTGTATCTTTGCAAATCTTATTAACTTACTGAAATTGTTTTAATTCTCAAAAGAATATTACTTCATAATTCCCCAGCTATATGCATATAGTATGGATCACTGCGCATTGCATTTCATTTCGATATCACTGCTTACCAACTTCCTGTCTATCTCGTCATTCTCTTGTTTCAATTCTTTTGTCTCAACTTCCCCTTCTATTTCTGTTTCAATCGGATTCATTAGTTCTTTGAGTGCAGATGAGTTAAAAGAGGAATTGCTGTTCTCTGTTCGCTGTGAAAGGATGAATCGGAAAGGTATCAAGCAATCGATTCATTAATGAGTAAAAATAATGAATAATTATGTGTGCTTTACTTTGATCTCGTAAATGATATGCTGGATTGGGGCAAGAACGAGATCTTTGCCAGCAATTAAAATTTCCATCAGCATGTCCTTAATACACCCGAGAAATCGCAGAGTTTCCTCTCCATTGTCGCCAATATTTCTCACAGGACCAGCCAGCATTAAAATCATAATTGTCGCTTGAATTGATCGCCTGCCTGACTTGGTTGTGAATTCTGGGAGCGTGAGAATTGTGATACATCTAATCTGACTCAGGAAAATACGAAAAGTTAGTTGAGAGAGTTGCGACTGAGACAGTCACAAGTAGAGTGTGTTGTGCTTGACTTGTATTAATGAGTCAAGAGCATAACAATGACAATGGGCATTAATTATGGGGTGGAAGGTGGAACAGAAGAACCGAGTTATGTTTAGGGAATTCATACATAATCAAGTGGCAAAGCAAGTCTACCTGTCTGGAAAAGGCGAAGCCAATGGAGAGGAAGGAAGCTGAGCTGAGAAACATGAGGACTTTGTAAGAGTCTTCAAAATCTGTCTCACTTATTACGAATTCATAGAAGACGAGGCTGCATAAAAGTCCTGTGACGAAGCCACCAATTGCCAACCATAATTTCCTCCCAAATCTACTTATTTGTTTGAGGAGCCCCATTTATTTTAATTTGAATTCTCTTTGGGAACTCCTCTATCATCTTCATAATGATCACAGAACACTAGAAGAACTGCGAGCAAGTGTGTAGTACAGTAGTCAAGATAAAGTGCGGTCCCCTAGGGTTTCCTCGTTTCCTAGAGCCTTTAGACAACATACATCGTGTCTTGCAGCTACATAAGCTAGTTTACTATTTTAGTTAGGGCACGGCATGACAACATTATTATCAGCAGGAAATTAAAATGAATAAAAATAGCACATCATCTTGCAAATTAGTCTGTAGCATTTTTAGATGAGATTGTCAGGGAATTGAGATATTGAGGAGACCCTCGTAAGGTGACAGAGTGGCTGTAATGTTAGGGAATTAGAATCCATCTAACTGAAGTGCATGATTATCTTACGCATGCATGGCACTTGTCATTAGTACAACGTACATTTCTTTGCTGCACGAGCTTTATCTTCAGTAGTAAAAGTATTAAAAGTAATGAGGCTTGATCCATCGCATGAATGTTTAAGAATGGCGGTGTTCTTACTTAAATGTCTTCTTGGCTGAGGGAAAACGAAAGCACTGCAAATTAAATTTAAGATAAAATTACCATTACTTGAGTTTATTATCATATACCCATAATTTAGTGAAAGCCGTGTTAAATAGAAGTTCATTTGCAATGTGAGGTGCTTCCTGGGAGTATTTGATTTCTGACTGACGATGAGAGTGTTTAAGACCAAGACAATAAAATAGGCATGAATGTGGAGAGTTGAGAATGACGATAATGGTGAGAATCTTGCATGAATGACATTGATTGAAAGTTTGATGTTAGGCTGGTGGTTGTCTTTGGGCTATTGGGAGGATTTTAGTGGCCTGGAGGAAATGAAACCTCACATATGAAATATTGGAGAGGTGAAGTAAATGAGCCTTTAAAAAATAATTGAATTTCGTAAGGGCGAGAGATAGAGGCTCAAGTTGGGTTGGGTACTTTGATTTGAAATGTACAGTGCAGTCGCTTAAGCGAGTGAGTGAGTGAGAGATCAATTAAATCAGAACAATTAGCCAGACAAAGAATTGAAAGGTTACCACCCATGATAGTTTGTTGTTTCCTCTGATAACAACACTGGGATTAATGACTTCAATTAAGCTCGTTTTTATTGTTAAGAAACATTTTGCTTAAACGATGAACGAGAAGGAGTACAATTACTGTATTCTTGCATTTTTATTGTAATATCGTAGCACATCCGGTTTCCTTTATTTGTGCAGGTGCATCATAAAAATAGCGTTAAGATTGTGGCAATCGAGTAGAACTTTCGCTTTCTGCCATCGATTTTTTCGATTTGCTTTGCAATGCTTTAAATGCAACTTATTGTTCCATAAATAGAGTTACTGCATAAAAGGACTCCTCCTTAAATGAATGAATGATGTGACAATAATCTTTCGTAATTTGGAATTCAAGTTGGACTCTACTTTGTGTAATAGTTCCTCTTTCTGGTAATCCTTTTGTGCCCAAGTTTTTTTTAGGTTAGATTTGTTTTGCTTGTGTACGATTAAAGCTACAAGGTGTATGATATCTCCTTTTTTATTAGACAAGCAATAAAATATTATTTTATTGTACAAAAAACTCCACGCAATTTTAAAGCGAAATGGTAAAGGATAATTTAAAATTTAAACGTTAAGTGGGTGTTAGCATGATAAAATGACTGCATAGTATTTCGAATTAGAGAGATGGAAAGCATGATTAGTTATAATTCAACTACAGAAAATGATGAATGGAGGAAATCAAGAAGAATCTAAAAGATCTTCACGAGGTTCCCACTGGTTTCTTCTAATCACCGCGTGCGTCTACACATTCTACGAAGCCTTCAACGAAAATGGTGCACCTTCAACGCTTAGCGAAAGATTTTTTGATTTTTTGTCAAGAAAGCATTACACCTCTTAAAATGAACATCTCTTTATATTCTATTTTTTCACCACAAGGAGTATCTCTAAAAAATATGATCTAGTTTCAGATTGCACACATAGAATCCCTACTACGAGTAAACAAGCGGAGGAGACCACAAACAAGATGTGAATGTTACTTAGTTGGAAGCGTGAGGGATAATTGCCTCTTGAAGAGATTAAATCATTTGTCTCCTAATGACTCCTTGTTACGTTACCAAATACTTTATATTTCTTTCGTTGCGAATGAATCCTATGAATTCGATTTCCTAGCTCAGTGGTGGTTGTTGTGAATCCATGACTAATGTGAGAACTAGTGTAGCAGTAGCATCAACAAGAAAGAGTGTTTCACTTTTTTCTGCAGTCAAAGCCACACTAAGTCAGCCACAACTTATTACGTGAGCAAGTTAGCCGATTGTATTCGCTTTTACTTTCTTGACTTGCCATTTTGCCACTACAGGGTTTATATTGTTTCGCCTGAGCGTTTTAGAATTGCAGCTTCCCACTGGGGCCACGTACGTTAATGTTTAACAATCGCACAGTTTGTATCAGTGGCACACTGGTCTGTGTAGTGTCTTTGAGAAAGATTCCTTCGTATCCTTCCTTTATTCATCCCCTCACGTTCTTGAGGCTTGACTTGAAATTCTGCACAATAAAATGCTGAACCTTTAGGGACTGTCAGTTGAATGTTGAACTAACGACAACCTCAAGACTCAACACTAACTTGGTGATTACTGAATGATACTGACTCAAGAGAAATTTCAGCATGACTGCCGTTTCATTTTGAGCTGCAGTATTGTTGTGTTTGTTGAATTGGCAGGAGACTTCGAGATTAGATAACTTGTAACAATTGCATTGCCTAAAATCCTAAATCTAAGGGATTTTTACACAAAAGAGAACTCGAAGAATGAAAGACATCAACATTGCACCAGTGACATTTCTTCAGTCAACATTATTCCTGGGGGACTTTGCAAAATGAGACACAATCTTCCCGTCACAGCGAGAGTGCTTCAGGATTTTACTATTCTTTTTACACTTTGTTGTGTTGTGGACTTGTAAATGGTCATTACATGTGACATGTTGGTTTTGTGCTACAAGTGTCAAGATTGTTTCATGTGGAGTATATTTCGTGATTCATACAGACAGTTCAGTATTTAGAAGTTTTGAAGTTTCCTGAAAACTTAAAAAGCATTATTGTGTCCTGAAGAAGAATATCATTTGTAAGATTAGTGATTGATTCATTAGCTACGAAAGGAATTAAGAACGATTAAGATGCGTATCCCGATCTCATTTTTGGTAATTTTTTTTAACACAAATGCTTTTAGTTTAGCTATTCACTAACATATTACATAGTGTCTGCCTATAAGTATGATGGTTCTTAGGAAGTCGCTTATTAAGCAAAAATCTGATTTTTATTAATCAAGAAATACAAGTATTGTGCAGTGTTTGGGGATGAGTGAGACACCACAATTTGTAACAATCTTCCAAACTAGTTGAATATAGTACTTGATTACATGATTACTTCATTTAAAATTAGTGAATTTAAGAACGCCTGAATATCATTCATGAGTAAGCTCACACCATCAGATGTGCTTCTATAAAAAGAAAAATGACCCCATTTGAAAATCTCATTTGGAGCAACCAACGCAACTTTTTCCAGTTCACAACTAAAGAAATCCCAAGCATTTTAACAGTAGATTGTAGAACCGTAAAGACTACGTGATCTGAACTAAAATGTTGAACAAGTTTGTTGAATTAAGTGAAAATTCTGCTGAGGAGTGAGGAGTCGTCAATCACCCTGGTTGTTCTCTATTTTCTTGTTTGTTATTCAGATCCAGTCGGTGGTAGTAAGCATAATGATCTCATCGTACATGTTGGAGACTTCGGGAGCACCACAGCAGACGTCAAGGACTGTCCACAGAACTGTACTAAGCATCAGTTCCAGTGTAGGTGATCCATCACACTCAAGCACGTCCGAAGCTGGCACAATCTCCCTTCCGTCGGATGAAGTGCCCGAATCTGCAGCTCATGAATTGGAATCCTACGGGATGTCCACTCCTTCCTACGAGCCTCTCGAGTCTCAGCTTCAAAGTCCGAATGTCGTCATTACCGTTCCTACAAGAATATAGGATAACTGCTAACAGTGTTTGTTCTAATCCAAGCCCGTTTGTAGTTCAGACATTTTTGTTAGTCGTATTTGCTTGTACAACTATCCCCTGTACATCTGTTACACATTCACTTTACGTTTTAATTATGCCTGCCACATGCACGTTGGAATTAACGGTAAAGTTAATTAATGAGATAATTAAGATTTTTGCTGCTGACTGTAACCAAGTTAAGTCATTTTCATTTTATTTTTCGTTCATTTTTCGTTGATATTATTAAAGCACGTGTGTGTAATTTAAAATGACACAGAAGTAATAATTATTACACGAGTTAAAAGATTAAAATACCCTGGAATTTTTGGTGTATAATTAGCACACATGTGTTGGACACAAAAGTTGTTTTGTTGTATAATAAAAAGACAACACTTCGAAGACTTTATATATCTCGTTCATCGTTACGCGTTGGAAAGACAAGTGAAGACGTAATTAATTTGTAGTTACTTCTCACACTCGGGACTGTTAAGTTCAATGCAAAAGCTGCTTGACACTTGACCTCCCGCAGCGATGAGTATGTCCTCCATTTCATGATAACCTTTGTCTAAGGCAAAATCAAGCGCAGTCTTTTTCTCCACAGTCGATTTCTCATTAACATTAGCTCCATATCTAATTAAAATTTTGACCAGAGTTGTCAAAGACAATTGCACCGAGTATTGTAGTGGAGTATGTCCAGAGGGATTTTTGGCATCCCATTCCAATCCCAATCCAGCATTCTTTGCCAAACATCTCGTGCAAACACACAATGGATGACATGTTGGCACAAGAGTTCCTTTAATTAAGCTATTCTCTGGGTTGTCTACTTCCTCAGCTGGAATTCCCAGATAAAACAATGCCAGCGGGATGTCCCCAACTCCGATTGCACTGAATAATCTCTGAATATTTCGATCTGAAATAGAATAATGAAAATTAAATTAAACACTGCAACGCATCAAAATTCATTAGTTAAATATAATATATAATCATATAAATAAATGCTTACCTCTGTTAGAAGCCTGATTATCTATTCCCGCAAAAGAAGACGGTGTTGGTGAAGATTCCAAGTTCTCAACAGTAATTTTACGAATGTGGTCATGTTCTGACGTATCATAGTCTTCGAAATAATCGAAAACAAAGTTGGGACATGACGGATCGCTCTTCAAAGATTCAGCAACCGACAGAAGTCGTTCGTCAGTTTGGTCGTTGAAAGATGAGTTAGCACTATCACTTTGATTTCTGTTGGTAGAGGCTCTTCGACTTCGAGGAGCAGAGCCAGGAGAAAGAAACAGAGACGGAAGTGTAACTGTACTGTTTCGTCTGCTGGTATTTCGACTTCCCATTCTACTTCCGTTCCTACTTGCATTCCGAGAATTTCTTGCAGATAATGTCTCAGGTTCTACAACAATAGGCTTCGGTTTTTCTTCAGTTGGTTCACTGATAAGCATCACAATACCTCCGGAATCTTCTTTGTGTACCATTTCGACGTTCACAAAGTCTCCGTGACTCTGCTGGAGGAGATTTCTTCGTTGCAAAGATCTTTGGAGAATCCTGAGAATGTGGATATCATGTGCACAGTCAATAGGACTCGTATATCTTGAATTGGTTATGGTTATAGCTGCTCCGTGTTCAGCCAAAATCTGCACGATTCCTTGAAAGCCCCATTTCGATGCAAAATGAAGGGGAGTATCTCCGTTAGCGTTTCTGGCACTCAAGTCTAGATCTTTACGTGAGTGCTCAGCGTAGTAGATAAGAGCCTTCACACAACCTTCGTGTCCATTGTGAGCTGCAATGTGAAGTGGAGTGTCTAAGGATTTACACATTTTGGAAATCGATGCTCCACCGTGAAGTAAAAGAAGAAGAGCGTTTTGATGACCTCGTTTGCAAGCGTAATGGAGTGATGTCATCCCCTGGAAAGTAGTTAGCGAGCATTTATTGAGAAACAAATTATAAAAATAAAAACTAGTTTGCTTAAGACTGAAAGTCTGCTTACCTCTAAATCTGTTGCATCCACATCTGCTCCGCAGCCAATCAGATAATCTACCATTTTAGGCCGACCGTGCATGCTCGCGAAGTGTAGAAGAGTGTGTCCTTCTTTTATTCTTAACTCAGTAGGCGCGACCAGTTCAGGTTCCGTAGGTTTTGGAGTGCACAGAATAGTACACTTATCACAGTTACACAAAGGATGGCACAACTGATCCTGATCGATCTTTATGCTCTCCTCTTTCAATGATTGAAGTTCCGACTGCCTTTCTTCTTCGTATTCCTCCATAGCTTCTTCTAGACGCTCACAAGTCCCCATTCGAATTATTCGCAGAAATTCCACGAGGTGATGATTACCGGACTCCAGGGCGCTTTGATGAAGCGCATGCAGCCAAACTTCCCCAAGGTCACTGGGAGTTCCAATGTCTCTCTCAACTTCTGAGACTCCAAGAATCTTTCCAGTCCTGAGATGTTCCAACGAAGCTTCGAGAGTGACGATGTAAAATGAGTTCTCGTCCTTCTCTTCCACAACTGAAAATCTAAATTGACGCAGGAATTCCAAGTGAGCCATCCAATTTCCCAGGGGATTTTTGATTATCAAATAAACCCAAATGGGGATGAGGTCATCAGTACAAAGAGCATTAGAGCCGCTCTCACTTCTGCAAAAACGAAAGTGTGATGAGAGCATAAATATTGTCTCAAGACAATTGAATGTGATTCTAGACTATGTTGACTTACTCTGAAGAAGGAGGATCAGGTCGAAGGTACCTTAAGATCCTCTTGATACAAGTCAGCTTTCCCAAAGGCGAAGAGTACGCATTGATTCTTCCAGTTTCACATCTCGCTCTATTCAAGTTGTTCCAGTGGATCTGATCAATTCCCAGGTCTTCCGGATGAATCTCAGCCAAGTTCCTCATGACTTTATTCAGAACTGCGTCTTCAGCGGACATGGCGGAAGTCAGGGCACTGATGAGCGTCCTGTATATTCCGTTCAAGACGTAAGTTTCTGTTGCAAGTCGTAATCTCTTCTGCAGGAATTCAGAGAGCGGCTGATTGTTTTCTTTTTCCGTCATTCCCGTACTCTCCGCGTAAGCTAGGCACTTCAGGTAGAGTGTCTTCACCAGATCCCTTTGGATGGCAAGTGGAAGACTTTCCAGCCCCGGGTGATTGTGTAGGAAAAGTTTAATCAACGCATCGTAGTTTTCGAGGATCTTTATGTTACCTTTTACCCAAATGAAGTCGATGCAGTCCCGAAGGGAAGTGAGGTTCCATATTCCAAGTCCCGAGTTTCCAAAGTCTTTGTCTTCCAAATCCACTTTGGAATTAAGAGGGGAAGCGATGCAAAGCACTTTGTACTTCCTACGGTCGTTTGTGTAAAACGTCTCGTCGAAAAGAATTTCTTTTCGAAGCTGCACAAGCTCCGGAGAGGCTTTCTCCGGACTGCCATGATTGTTGTTGTTGGAACATTTAGAAATGGGGATTTCGATGTCGAGGATTAGAATTCTTCCTGAGTATTCGACATTTACGTGAGTGAGAGTCACGTAGTTCCAGTGACCCTTGAGGCCTCCTTTTAGCTGCAACTTTAAGCTGCTACTCGATGAGAAGGAACTGGACAAGTTGCTCTTGTCGGAAGTGGCCACAGAGAATTCTGTTCCACTTCCACATGGGCTTCTGCTACTGCGGTTGCTGCCAGAGTTGGAAGTGTTGGAACTTTCGCCGCTCCACAAGAGACCCGACTCGTTTCGTTGTTGACGTGGCTTTAGGATGTGGTGAGAGAAGTCCTCAAAGGTAAAAGCGTATTTGGGAAGGGAGTCTCGTCTGGGAACACAGATGAGCCATTGTTCTGCAACACACTGCGAGAACAATTCTGGACATGAGTTGAGGAAGGACTGGAAGAATGGATTCTCACTGAGGTCCTCGTCATAAGTGTCCATTGGACTTGGACTTGGTTCTGTCATAAAAATACATTTCAATCAAGGTTTTCTAGCAAGGAACTCAAAACAGCGTTGTGATTGCTACGGGGAAGAAGGAAGTAGCTGGGCTAAATTCAATCAAAATCTGTTTTGTCAATAAACAGCTGTCTATCTTAACATCTATGGATTTTTTAATTAGTGTATGAGTAAGAACAACTTTTAATACGTCTTAAAACTAATTAAAGCTGAATTCGAAATTATTATTAAATGTTTTTAGTGCGTAGCTTTTTAACCTGCATCGGATGAAAACATGATACTTTCCAGGTTCCTAAGTTTTGCGAGGTGTGGACGGATGCCAAACTCTTAATTGCTGATGCCTATTGATGAATCTCGTTCTTAAAACGAAGGTTCGGATTTGGAAGCAAAAGATAAAATGCGATGTACAAGCGACTCTGTGTCCCATGTAACTCCTCAAATGAACTGAAGTCCTTTAAACTTTGAAGAGCATATCTTCGTCTTGTGGTGAACTCAGTATTAGCAAACATAGGAAGAGGAATTATTACTCTTGGACAACACATTTTTCATATCTCCAGTTGTCAATAATCTCTGTGCCCATTACCATTGTCATTATCAGTCAACTAAAGCTTTTCTTGGTGCTTACACCACCACGCTAAGAGATCCTTATCAAAAACGGATTAGACGAGTGGAACCACTTTGACAGACCTCAAAATATTTATATCCCAATCCTGGCAGACACAAATCTTAAATCAACATGCTTTTTTATGATTGAACGATTGCTAATACCGTCAGTTTAATTCTGAGTGAGCAGATTAATTGCAGATGTTTCTCACAATTTATTAGTTCATTAGTAAGGAGTTACCTATTCGCGAATTTCTTTAACACCCTTTTCTGATGGGTTGTTCGATCGATACTGTCTTATGTAATTGATCCCAGGAAGTACATTAACATGACTTATTATAATAATGAAGTACGTTTGTGAATGTGACTGAGTGAGAGTATTACCTTTAACCCAAAATGCTATTAATAACTAAACATACAATTAATTTAACCGATGGAAAATAGAAAAATATGACTCACAATGTTTTGATTTTGATAACGAGGCTCCACTATCACAACACAGGAGAATATATGTAGGTTTGGTATTTTCTAAACTCATTTGCTGATGTTATTTTGAGTTCTTACACAAGTAACAGAAGAATCCTTGTGTATTTCGAACAGAGGAGTGAATAGAAGTGAATTAGAGACACTTGTTAAGGTCGTGTTCTGTTGTATAACAATGATGAACTGAATAATACGGTAATGGAACAAGTTGTCCATCGACCTAGAAACTTGGCTGTGCCCAGACATGCATTCTTAAAAAGTAAGAATAGTATCAGTTGTCTCACATAGTGAACTGCATTATTAAGAGCTACTGCTAAATAAGAAGGGAAGCCTGTCCTTC
The DNA here is from genome assembly GCA_034696585.1 of Isotomurus maculatus. Lineage (NCBI taxonomy): Eukaryota > Metazoa > Arthropoda > Collembola > Entomobryomorpha > Isotomidae > Isotomurus > Isotomurus maculatus. The sequence goes on from JAQGAC010000208.1 coordinate 18,082, forward strand.
CTAAGGAAGCCACATAATATTCTTCTTGAGGAGATTGAAGACGAAGAATCACAGAGACCTACTGACCTTCAAGTTTTTATCCCAGCCAACCTCCACTATATATACGACTCTAATCTGCTGATAGTATCCCCCTTTCAAGGCATCTACTGTTTCTATAATATGTTCGTATATTAATAGTTGCAGTAATAGTAAATTACAGGTGGTATTTAATGAACTAAGGAATAATACTTACCTCGTAATGAAGTAAACACATATGTTTATATGGAGAATCAAATGATTAGGTAGTTGAAGAAGATTGTTGAGTACTTTTGATTTTTGACGACATCACTAATTCATTATTTCGTTAATTGTCGGGTTTTTAATTTTTTGTAATGCAGATGTAACTGAGTATCCTCGAACTTTTATATAAACACATACGAGCAGACGACAAGCGATCAGGAGTTCAGGAGTAACCCAAAAGGCAAAGGCCCAAAGCCAATGAACATTTCGCAGGAGATGAAGATGAATGTAGAGATGTGGAATGCAAATGGTTTTTATGAGATCCTGCGACTGTTTCATTGTGCGACCCGATCTTTCTGCAACACATGTAAAGTTTAGGGAATTTTTCCCTGGTACTATACTGGGAGCGTGCTAAAGTTTGACGTGTGAGACAACAAAGATTTAGACTATGAAGATCATGTACAGAATAGCCATATGAAATTTCGCAGTACGAATTTTAGTTGCAATTCGACTTGTAATTTATTATTTGGTACTTGTGAAACCGAGCTCTTAACGTGCATGGCTAATATATATTTATTGTTTGCATGGAGGTGGGACTTCCCGTATTCGGGAAATGCGGGTCGTAAGCAACGTGAGTCAAGTAATAAAATGAAAGCCATTCAGATTTCATATTGTGCAGCGTCTTTGAAGTATTTTATACTCCCGGATTGTTGAACAAAATTCTAACAGGCAGTTATTGATATTAGTAAAGTTGATGCATCTGATTAATGAGTGAAGTAATTCACTCATTAATCTTTAACACTGTAATTTAATAACACTTTAATAACATGTAAGCAAGTTAAGCAGGCATGTGATGGGAATATGGAAATGTGGGACGACTTTGGAGTTGTTGCTTCGAAATACTTTCAGCCTGCATATCTTGTGAACTTCATTAAAATTCTGGCAGCTCGAAAGAACTAGGGTTTTCATCTTTTTCACACGAGTTTTACTTCTATTTCTTTTACTGAACTTACTAACAGTTTAATTATTAGTATCTTGTTTGTTAAGATGGTATTCTGCTCGAGTGCGAAATTAAAGTTTAATAATAATAATACGCATGATGACAATCTTCAATCAACTCAGTTATACGACAAACTACAAGCCCATAGATGATAAACATCGCAATCCCAAAACTAGACTTTGTAGTTTGCACTCAACAATATTTTGTAATGTGCCTTCCCTGAGCTTATTTTGATGGATTGGAATTTAGGAATATCCCGATCATGATGTGCAAGCAGAAAGTTCCCTATCGTGTGTTTTCTAATTATTATAAATCTCTGTGTTTCAAAGTTTTAAATGAGCGTGTGATGATGACTTCGAGGACGATCCAATACTCTTGAGGCACAAAAACGTATACCACAAATATTTGATAGACAAATCATTCGCAAAACACAAGTTTTACAACTTGAATCTGTTAAAGAAGCTACCTTTGATATTCCAACTTGAAGATTAAGATGGACTGTTGGATTTCAAGACTTCTGCTACCATATTTTTAGCATTGTAGTGCATGCCACGGGCCTTGATTTGTTGATTAACATCCACACTATAAGTCAATAGTTAATAGTTATCATGTCCTTGCCAGTAGATGTGTGTGTAGACCTTGTATATCAAGAGTTTGATTTGAACAGACAAAATAATTAATCTTGCGGAGACCAATTCCACTTGTTATCATAGTATAGTTTTTAATACAAAATTGTCGTAAATTGTTTCTAAAATGACCCAGTTTGGTGTAGAGATAAAATAAAACTTTTCGGTAGTAAAGTAAGAGGTAGATATTCTAACTTGAATGCGCAACAATTAAACTATTTCACAACATAATGAACAATAATATCGAAGTAGGGTGTTAATACTTGAGAATATCCTGCATTACAACAATTACGAACCCTAACCGGTACAATAGATAATAATAAATGCTAAACCAACCACAGTTACTATAATCAATAATTTATTTCTTATTCTAGGATTTTTCTGAGCTCGAATTTTCGTCTGGAGGAGGCTGATACGGCCTCCACCGAAGACAGCTTGAATCGATTTGTCTCTGTTCTCCTCTTCTTCTAACACGGTCCAAGTATTCCTCTAACACATCTTGTTTTTTGAGAACTAAATGCTTTCCTTTCCAGTACTTTAACATTCCCAAGTACTGCAAAGTTGAGATCAGGTCTGCTGTGGAGACCCCGAGTTCAATACTTAAATCTAGGGCAATAAATTGATTAGTCAGAAGTAAAGTTTTGATCATGGCGGAGTCATAAGTGTGTCATACCTTTGATATTGATCTCCCTGCTTGCACAAGCACAAAGCCTCCTTAACACAGCATCCTTCCAGTAAGATCGGTAGCTTATAAGTCCCAAATCAGAGAGAGGTTTCTCTGGCGAACCAACTTTTCCTTCCACTCTCGTCAACAGATAACCTGTGAATAGCCGACACAATATTATGAGAAAATATTCACCAATTCACCGAAAATATCAACGATCGGTACAAGATGAATTATCTAATTCGATGATGCACTAACCAATGAAATAATAATATGACTTACTGAAATCGATCAACAATCTGCCAAATCCTTGTCGCTGATAAGGAGGCAGAGTGAGTATGCAACTGACGTTGTAATTCAGAAAAGAATTCTTCTCTTTACTAAAGTATCCCACTAAGTGACAACCCTGAGAATCTGCTAGCGTCATAACGTAAAACAGAAAAGGGTCCACATCCAAGTAAAGAGTTTTGTGGTCCAAAAAACATTTGGCCAGGAGACAAAGATTTTGACAGTACGTCTTCTGCTTCTTCCCATCAACCTCCCACACGGATAATCGATCTTTCCTGTATTATTTTAAATGGAAGAACAAGTTAGAAACAAATGTATTTATTTTGGATCAAGGAATTATTTGACTACGAGCCCCTTACCTATAGATTTCATCTCCAGGAGGGTGTCTCCATACACATTTGGCACAGTGTCTTCGTAAAATTGTTCCTGAGCCAACCGGTTTTAAGCAAAATTCACAAACAAATAATCTTCTGTTTTGACTCAATGGTTCTGGATACGGGCTGGCACACCAGCATTTCATTTCAAACCGTCCCATCGCTACAGCCATACTTAATCTGTAGTAACTCCCAATTAAAACTTGGTTGTTGATTCCTTCACTTTGCTCTTTTTCGATTTTATCTGCAGCTATAGCTAGAGCATCTTTCCATAGGAGATTGTCGTACTCGGATACAAGACCATTTTCAGTGTCTTTGGCTTTCAGGTCTTTCAAAGAATTGACCCATTGCTTAGTTTCCGAGGTCGGTTTGGGAGGCTTCTTGCCCGGCGTAGATAGAATATTTCGATACCTCAATCGCTCACTTTCTCGGCGGGATCTTTCTTGGTCATTTTCTGTACACTCGTCATTGTCGAATCCATGATATCGAGGACAACAAGAAAGGAAGTTGTGTGACGGGTACCGCCCAGATAAATGGCCTGAGGAATCGCATGATGGGAAAGGGCACCGGGGAGGTTCATAAGCTTCTGGATCGAGAAGACTGAGATCTAAATTACGTGGTGGTTTGTTGCTGGTTTTGGCAGGAACACGGATGAAGTTAGCTGTAGACTGAGACAACTGCGAATTGAAGTTGTCATCTGAGAAATCACTATCCCACGTTGAAATGTACTTATTTTTGTTACTGCTTGGTTGAGTTGTTAAAGTCGACGACACAGGGAAGTTCTTCATTATTCCAGAACTGAATCCTTCGGACTCAGATGAATTCGCAGAAGAGTTTGATGTGGACCGTCGATTGATAATTGAAGACTTAGCCAGAGGGGTCAACTCACCCGGGAATAGGCCCCCTACGGTGGAACCAGTAGCCCCTGGTGAAGATGACGATATCGCAAGTGATGACTTTTTGGTAGGTGTAGCTGATGGGCTGCTCGTTGAGTTAGCAGCTGCCATCAGCAAACTGAAATGCAAGAATTAAATATACTCATTACGTTTCTAATAAGACAGTTTTTCTGAGTTGAGATCCACTTTCAAAATAAACACCTAAAGCTTCACCTTTGATTGAAAACAGTAGTAGTAGGAATAGTTTTCTTCGTGCCCAACTTCTGTCTGCGTGTGACTGGTCTACGTTGCTGAGCTGGTTTCTTCTTCTTTTCTTTACCAACTTCCTCTGCTTCAGACTTCGCTTCACTTTCATCTTCAGCTGACGATAAAACTTCTGCTTTGGAAAGAAACTCGGAAGTTTTCTTTTTCAACGTTTTTTTCTTTGTGATGACCTTTTGTTTGTTATGAGCTTTATCCGCAGTTGTAACAGTTTCTTTCTTCCGTTTTAAGATTTTCTTGTTCACTTCTTTGGAGGGAGTTGTAGCTGGAGTTGGTTCTTCTTCATCTTCAGCGGATGAGTTGGACGCTGATGATGATGCAGTAGAAGAGAAAGATGAACATGAACTCTGATGTCTCGTACGTGAAGCAACTGGAGCAGACGGAGGGGAAGTTGTTGTCGTTGAGACGACGACTAAGGAGCTTTTACTGTTTTTACTACTCAGTGCACCAGCGCTGTTCGGCTTCTTTACAGGTTTTTCAGGTACAGCTAGTTGTTTAGATGTCTTGGTCGGTAAGTGTTTGTTTGGCAGCTTTTTAGTTCCAAGATTCTATAAAAAGATTATAAAATTAATACAGTTGTCTTGCAGATTAAAACTCAACAGCATACATGGTTTATGCTTTATACATACCTTCGTAGAAGATACAGCTGTGATAGCAGTGAGTTTTGAAAGTTTGCTCACTGAAGTACTTGTAGTACTGCTGCTGGCTTTGGTCTTCTTTACATGGGGGATATTGCTTGACAATGGTTTGATAGTTCTTGTGTTGGTGACTGTTCCGGATTTGACAACTTTTGATTTTGTTGTTGAAGTTGTAGAAGTAGAAGGGACTGAATTATTGTTCTGATGGCTACTACTGCTCTCTTTGCTATTCTTCTCTTCTTTCTTTCCTTTTTTCTTAGACGAATTCGCTTGCTGCGTACCAGATGAGCCTTTAGAGAGTTCTGTCTTGCTCAGAACACTGTTTGCTGTCGACGGTTTGTTTATGACTGTGCCACTGGTTTTAGTAGAATGACTTCCCTTTTGCGACTTTTTATCCGCATTTGAAGTACTTCCACTAGTAGGAGGAGGATGAGATGACTTGCTCTTTTTAATCGTAGTTGAACTTACTGCTGATGTTGCAGCAGACTTTTTAGGAGATGGACTACCTTTCCTCGAAGACGCTGTGGAAGAAGCAGTTGATGCTGATGATGCTGCACTAGACGCTCTACTTCTGCTGCTCCGACTCAGGCTCCGTGTTCTCACTCCGATGCTAAACCAAAAGCACAGTTTAATTAATTCAGTGATCATCTATGGACAAAAATTAATCATTAAATCTTACATAGGCTTCTCCTTATCTCCTTTGGTCTTATCCTTATTAGCAGCATTGTTGTTGTTGGGGTTGCTGCCGGAGGAGGAAGACGAGTCTGAATCTGACGACGAAGAACTTGAACCATCGTCAGAATCCGAGGAACTAGAGTCATTCCCCGACGAAGAACTAGAACTGGAGCCACTGGATGAGCTGGAATTAGTCGAACTTGCCGACGATGCTGCCGCTCCCTTCTTTGTTTCCTCCTCGTCCCCAGAACTTACCGAATTCTTATTTTCTTTCGACTTGCTACCTGTCGACAGTGCACCAGAACCCCCCTTCTTTTTTGACTGCCCTTTACTTACAACTGGCATTCTACTCATGTCCCGTCGGACCCGCAGCCTTGTCACGTCACTCCGACAGTGTCAGTCCCTTCTACGTAACCTACACAGTTATCAGTCCCGAGGGTCCTTTTTCCTTCCGTCCTACTCATGCACCCACAATACTACTTGCTGTCAATCAATTTTTCAACGTCAAAAATTAAAACTAAAAAATGTGTGCTTGGTATTTATTTACTAAATTTAAACTTTTATTTATATTTTGGTTCAGAAGGATCGAGCGCGCAGCAGTTCGTCTCTCATACTCACCACCACCACCACACAATTCATCTGCGTGGATGTGTCATCAGCGCACAATATTGAGACTTGTCGTTGTCTGGCATTCATAATGTACAACCACCAGCTACTCAACTTGTAACCAAATCCAAATTTCCAATAAAATGTAACCTGCCCGATGTCCAGTTTCCAGAAACAGTCGAAACATCAACATCCGGTACCGTTAAAAGTTGCGTCAATATTTAGACACTGGGGAAACGTGAAACTTCAGTAGCATTGAGAGATCACCAACCGCGGGAAAACTCATAGTTATCGGAGATAAAATTTTCATTCATTAATTCCAGTCAGTCATCTCATCACTACAAATACAAATCTCAAATAATTTTTTGTTTGATAACACGATGCGATTAGCTTTGAAACTCCCTTCTCGGGTGTGGTCCCTGAGGTCCCTTCAGGTCCAGCAGCAAGTTAATTACCTCCGGTGCATTAACACATGTAGTAGCTACCGGCAGAAAGGAGCTGTACAGGCTAGTACTGCGGAATCTGACGTAACTGAAGGATCTGAGGCCAGAGGTGTGAAGACACAAGACCCTGAAGATGGTGACCTCCCGAAGAAGAATTCATTCGCTAGAGAAATCTTGCTGGGGAGATTCGATACGGATATTCTCACATTCCCTGAGGCCCTGGACAAGGAGCGGTATGACACTCTGCAGGAAATGGTAGCGCCAGTCGAGCGGTTTTATAGAGAAGAAGGTTTGGACGATACCGAGTATAAAATATTTAGTGTGTGATTAAAGAATTTACGTTGATTCACATTAAATGGAATTTCGTTATTTTGGTTCCAGTTGATTCGAAGAAAATTGATGCAGAAGGAAAGATACCAGAGAAAGTATTGCAGGGCTTAAAGGAGTTGGGATTGTATGGGCAACAGATTCCTGTAGAATATGGAGGGCTTGGGTTGACAGCGACCGAGTATGCTCGAATGCAGGAGATCGTGTCTCTTGACGGAGGAATCGCTGTGACAATGGCGGCTCATCAGGCGATCGGATTTAAAGTACATTCTATCGAACGTACCTATTCCGGTTGACTTCAGAAAAAAATTCTCATTTGATTCGTAGGGAATTCTTCTGTATGGGACTGAGGCACAGAAGCAGAAGTATTTGCCGAAATTCGCATCGGGCGAGATGCTAGCTGCGTTTGCATTGACTGAGCCAGGAAGTGGTAGCGATGCAGGTTCTGTATCAACAAGTGCAAAAATTAGTCCTGATGGAAAAAGTTGGATTCTTAACGGGAGCAAGATTTGGATTTCAAATGGAGGGACTGCTGACTTCTTTACAGTTTTTGCGAGAACAGCTGTAATAACTAAATCTCGATTGTTTCATCTGAGAATAATAACAGCTTTGAGCCATCATGATCATTTCTGTAATTGTGACGTAGGACCCGTTGGTAGAAAACTCATCGAAGACGATGACAGCGTTTTTGGTAGAGCGGTCATTTGGAGGAGTCAGTAGTGGAAAACCTGAGGATAAACTTGGAATCCGTGGATCCAACACGAGTGAAGTATATTTTGAAAACACAGTTGTGCCTGTGGAAAATGTACTTGGAATACCTGGTGATGGATTCAAAATTGCCGTTAATATTTTGAACAGTGGAAGATTTAGTATGGGTAGCGCTGTAGCAGGTATACTGATGGACGGGAGAAAGAATTGGAATGTCCTTTAATTTGCAATCTTAAGCTGATCATAGTCCATTCTCGTTGGAAATCCTAGGCTCTCTTAGGACATACCTTGCACAAGCAACAGAATATGCGGTAACGCGTAAGCAGTTTGGCAGACCGCTGGCAGATTTTGCGTTGATTAAAGAGAAACTTGCTCGCTGTGCCATGAAAATTTATGCCATGGAAAGTATGGCTTATATGACAGCTGGCCTGATAGACAGCGAAGAGTACAAAGACTTAGCCGTGGAAGCTGCGATTGTAAAGGTGAGCAAGCAGCGTGCAGTGATATTTATTGTGTACAACTAAACCTAATGTGGATTTGACACTGTCTGTCTATCTTATATTAGGTTTTCAGTTCTGAGGCAGCTATGTTTTCAGCCAATGAACTTCTTCAAGTTTTTGGAGGATCGGGTTACATGAAAGACCTGCCGTTTGAAAGAAACCTTCGGGACAGCCGAATTTTACTTATATTTGAGGGGACGAATGAAATACTTCGTCTTTTTATAAGTCTGATGGGCTTGCGGCATGCTGGAAAAGAGCTGAAGGACATAGTCAAAAAGCTTCGTAATCCATTCGCTAATCCTAATTTATTTTGGAAGACATTAGCTCAAAGAAGGAGACACACCAAAGACAATCCAAAATTGACATTAGGATTGCAGAACTACGTACATCCATCTCTGGAAGACTGTGCTCATTATTTGGAATATTCTGTCTTGCGACTTCAATATGCTGTTGAGTTAATTCTGGAGAGGCATGGGTCAAAAGTTTCCGATCCAAAGGTTCAGATTGAAGTTGCCCGTTTAGCTGACGTAATTATAGATGTGTATACAATGACCTGCTGTTTGGCCAGAGCCTCTAGGTCATATTGTATCGGTGTTCCAAATGCTGATCGAGAGGTAATAAGTTCTTTACAAGCTCATTGTACTGTTTTGAATACATACTACAGGAATGCTTTTATTAACAGATTTTCCTCGCTAAAGCTATCATTCAAGAGGCAGCAACGCGAGTGAAGAACAACGTAATCGACCTTGAACGAGGTGAATTCTACACCGCTGATAGCTTAATCCATAAAACAGCGGATAGAATTATAGAGACTAAAGGATACTTCGTTACTCATCCGTTGACGAAGACTTTTTGGTAACAATAATACAAAGAGTTGCTGTTTAGAGTTCTGTTAGTGATTCGTTTAAAATTTGTAAATTGGTTAATATATGCAAAACCCGAAGTATAATAACCTTGAAAATTCAAATCCTTTAATAATCTTGAAATATTCCTCATAATAACATAAAACACCAGTCGACCTAGTCGAAGTTAATACCCCAGGAGTAATCGCTAGGTTTAATTTGTACACAAATAATTGTAAATAGTAATCAATCAAGTAGATGTTGAAGGAATGGGAGCCTCAGTAGAGTCCTTTTTCTGCTGCATACGAAGGTCGTAAACCACTTCTTCGATAGCTCGTGCATCGTACCTTTAGGATACATAACAGTACAGGAAATGAGGACTGAGTTTGAAATTATTAACTTAATGAGAATATCGTACTTAAGAGAGTCATATTTTCTTCGTAGACTGTCGTTTTTGAAATTCATACCACTGAATCCATAGTTCAGGGTAGAAATGAACTTATGGATTCTTCCAACAAGCCCGAAATTATCTACAAAGCACAAAGCATCAACCATTAAAGTTAACTGTGCAGTCAATCTATTAAAGTTTACAATTTTACAACGATAGACAGTTAATTACCTAATATCACACAGTTTTTAGCAAGCCTTGCAAGTTCCTGGCCGACATCAATCATGCCTTCTAAATACTGTTCCCATTCTAGGAATACGGTGCTACTCTCCCGATTTTCTAAAGTAGGAACTGCAAAACGACAATCAATGATTTCTTACAAGCTCTGAACCAAAAGTTTTCTAGATGAACATTGAAGATCTTAATTACGCTTCAAAAGTTGAGACATTGTTTCAATTGTAACAAAAGCTCCATCAATTAGAAACTGCGACACTCCAATTGCGAAAACAGTACGAGTGATGTGAGATCGAATGAACTCAGCATACTTAAAATACTCTCCAGTCGGCATTTTGTCCTTCGTCAATTCTATAATTGGTACGATCTTCGTCTGAATAAGTTCCAATGCCTTTTTTCCAATTGCAGTCACTAGAAAGAAACTTCACACACTCAGCTAAAGTTATTATCAACCAATGTTACAATTTACAATCGGTGGCAACCTTTCTCATCGCAGTCAGCATCAATGTGTATCCTCTGAATGCCATGGACTACTTGTTTCGTCCCTTTCTCCAAATCCCTGGACACTGTTCGCAAACCCTGTAATAACACAAATACAGATCAAGATTAGTCGATTTCAAAGCAGTATAAAGAAATCAAAACTTCAAAGCCCGTACATCCTTCACTTTCATGTCCTTTTCAACGTCCACCTGGAACTGTTGGACTACTGCCTCTACTTTGTCCAGCTGCGATTCCTCCATTCGCGACTTTTTCAACTCAGCTGATAACGTAGATGCATCCATCCTTCTAGCTTCTTGATATTCTAATATGTATAATATTTTTAATCAGGCCGAAATATTAAAATTCTTCAGAATACGAACATCACAGATGACCAGATGCCACAAAATCTAAAGACGGCTGTATTGCTATTTTTTGCTATGCTATGCCAGAAATAAGTTTGCTCGCAGTTTGGCTGATGTGTGTGGGGCACTCTGAACCATCGGCTACCTCCGAAGATCTCAGTTTACGGATTTTTCCACAACAAATCAAAATCAAAACAAAAACAAACTGGATCATCGTCATTGTGTGTTCTAATTAATAGGCATTAAGATGCCTTCTAAATCCTCAAGCTGACATTGCCTGTGGGTGAGGAATGGATAGTGAATCCTCGTTGTCTTCACACGACGACAATGCTGAGAAGCGTAGTGAAAACAGTCCGACGACAACGAGGAAGAAATACGCGTGCTACGATTTCCAATTCAAACTTGACGTCGTAAGATACGCTGAAACTCACAGCCAAAGTGTCACTTCAGCTAAATTCGGAATAGACCCTAAGAGGATTCGCGAGTGGAAGAAGCAGAAACCAGTTATAGGTAATTTATTCGAAATGTCAACGGGTTAGGTTGACCTGTGGAACGGGACTTCAGCTGATTGTAAGTTGGACAAGGCAGTATTGATTCAACTGTATGTCTGTCTCAACAGTTGTTATGTCTTCGACGGACCTGAATGAAGATGAAAGATCGAGAAGTTGTAGAGAAAGACGCGATCATACTGCAAATGATGGGCACGGTGGTGAACGACATTCTAATGACGGCAGTTTGAATTCTACGGAAGTGTGTGAGATAAAGCAAGAACTTATGGATGACGATGGCGTGCTGATCACGGAAAACGAGGAGGAGGATTCATGTGAAGAATGGGATGATGATGATGAGGATATCAATTTGCCGGGAGTGGTTGTACCGCAGTTGGGGGGGAACGGAGTTGGAAGGAGAGTCAAAAATCAGTTTACGCTGAAGCAAAAACTAGAAGCGATTCGGTACCTTGAAAATCATTCCGTCAATGCGACGTCAAGGTTCTTTGGAGTAGCGACGAAGTCAATTAGAGAATGGAGGAATAAGAAAGACATAATTGAGAGACTTGTTCGAGGTATCAGCTCAACTTGTCATTAGGGAAATATTCACGTTTGTATACTTATTCGACATAACTGTATTTTTCAGAGGAACTTTTGGCCTATGAACAAGGAAATGTAGATGAGGACACTCCCTCTCCCAGGAAAAGAATTCCTGGAGCTGGAAGGAAGAAAAGACGTAAATTATAAATGCATTATTTTAATTGTATGCGTTGGAATGTTGTAAGATGGTTAAAAACTTGAATTTGATACCACTTAGCAAAGGAGCCAGAAAAGTTGGACGAAAACCCGAACAAGCGGCACAGAAGATCTTTGGAAGTTAACGAGAAAGTAGAAATAATTAAACTAATCGAGAATGGGATGACTCAGAGTGACGTCGCACGTCAGCTGAGGTTTAGTCAGTCCACAGTTCAAACCATTTGGAGCAATAAACACCATATTATGACGAGATATTTGAATCCGAAAAAGAAATGGAAGAACTTACATTGGAAGCGATACTCTGATATTAATGATGCACTCTTGACGTGGTACAAGCAGTGCAAAGATTCGAGCGTTCCCGTTGACAGCAAGTCAATTATTGCTAAAGCTGTTGAATTAGCTGACAACTTTAAGAAACCTGAATTTAAATCTCAGTCGGAGAGATGGGTGACTATGTTCAAGAAGCGACATGGCATCATCGATTTTGGAGGAAAGCCTGAGAAACGTGTCACCAGATCTGGAAATATAAATCAGCTGCTTATAAGTCCAGTGAGTATTTAAATGCTAGGATTTCTTAGATAGTTTACTTCATGATGTACCATTATTCTGAATCTTTGTAGAATAACATGCATCAAAATCAACCCAACCTGCCATCTAATTCTCATCCGTACCAATCATCCCTATTGAGCCAGAATCACCTTCATCCGAATATTATGAATTCAAGTATGAATGTGGGTGGAACTCCGAATCAATCTCACGACCTGGTTCCTGATTTCGACTTGACGTCACTCCCGAGCATTATTCACGGACTTTACCCTTCTTCTGAAGCAGCAAATTCCTCTGGAGGTGTTCCTTCAAATTTCGATTCCCACCTGCCTCCAGCTCCAGCTTCATCAATGCCTGTAGTAACTACCTGTGATGCAATGAAATACGTAGAGCTCATTCGCAGTTGGGCCCACAATACTTACGGGCAAGTGGGTACATCTGCAGAAACTTTAAGCAACCATTTAAATGCTATTGAAAATCTAGTTCTTAAACGAAGAATGACTGAAATGCAAGACCATGTAAATAGCACATCGTCAGCCTCGCACAGATAACATTGGATGACAGGAATAAATATCGCTTTTAAAGATCAACTGTAATTGAAGTTTGCTTAAGAATCAGTGATACTTTATAATATGATTTATTTAAATTATTAAAATATTCCATATGTATTACTTGTATAGATTACAGATTATTGTATGCGTCATTTACATTGCTGTAATAAACCTTCTTGCCCAGTTCGTGTATTTTCCAGTCAAGAAGTCATTAAAGATTACATCTCCATGAGATTGTTTCCCTTGTGGCTGTGGTATGGAATATTTGTTAAACCATAATGTGTCGAGTGTCGACATTACTGAAGTGCGAGTAGTGAGGTATATAATATGTATGTGGTTCAGGAGGCTCTCCTTTGAGCAATGAGGAAAGTATCGAGTTTCACATAAGCAAAGAAATCTCAGGTGTTGAATCCCATTAATCCTTTGATTCCTACATCTTTGCCCTGTAAATACGGAAATGCTGTACAGCTAATATGTAGTCTGCGTTCCTCCGTGGCTGCTTAGTTTGCTGATAAACCGTGTGCAATGAAACGGAACCCATACTTGTGCTAAGCTGTACCGTGTTCCATGCTTTGCGTATAGTCTTTTATGATGATCATCGTAATATTTAAGGCAGTCACATTCATAACCATAACACGGACTTTGTTTGATGGGAAGGGTTTCATAAAATGAAGAAGTTGAGACAGCCGAACCGAAGAGGTCATCCAGAGAGAACGAGGTACAATGGATGCACTTGATTTGAATCTTCCAAAGGCAAACGGAGTTGGGAAATCGAGAATGAAGTTTGTGCTTTCTCCTCTCCAGTAGAAGTGCATCTACAATCTACGACAAGTAAAGGGGGATCTTTGTGAGTGGAGACTCTATAACAATAACATGCAATCCACCCTCACTTCTCGTGAAATGTTTCAAACTCATATCTCCTGTGCTTTTAATATTCCCCACTGTGTAGTCTAATATGACCCACACCAACTCTTACACATATCCATACCTCCGAACGAAGAACTCTGGAGAAGGGGATTTTTTCCAGTTACCTTACATGCTACACTACTCACTCACTTTCCAAGTTCAAGGGAACAATCAGCAGTGAGAAACTCTACTTTTACTTTTCAAATGCGACTCTCTTGCCAAAAAAGGTTTAGAGATTTTTCTCATAATACAATTTCGTAAGAAAGTGCATCTCTAAGTCATAAAAGTGCTTTGGTTTTTTGGCTTTTTGAGGTACTCTTGTCTGTAGTTTATTAATTGATAAGAGTATTATGTAGGGACTTGTTCACTTGTTCTGGATGAAATACTTGAAATGATGAGGATTTCGAATGAGAGAGACACTCGTCTGCAATTATTGGGGTATTTAAGTGACTAGGACTCTCGTGAAGGCAAGGATGCATGGAATATGATGACTTGTATGTAATAAGAATACGCCCTCATTTCACTTTCATACAGAAAAGTGTCACTACCAGACTGCTCTCAGACATTTTAGGGATGCATTTGATGGTTCACGGTTCACGTTACACACTTATCTACTCGACACTTGCCCTTGTATTTGAGTCAGACAGTGCGTACTAATAGTGCGTGTAGTGCACAGGGAGATGCACATGGTCACAGACTACAGAAATTCAACATTGGGATAGTGGGAAGGAAAACAGTGACGAGAAGAACCCCATCGAAAAGCTGAAGCTAAGCATAGGAGCCCATTCAGTTTGTTTCCATCCATGGACGGCTAAGCAAGCACTTTCAAGAGCTCCATAGTAGTCACTTCACTTCCCCCAACTGTTTTACCCTCTCGGAAGAACCGAAACCCGAAATTCCCGACTCACCTCCCTTAATAGTAATCTGCAAAACATACAAAACCTTTAGGAATACAATAAAATCAGAGAGACACTTGAGGGACACACACACACACTCATCAGTTATAGCGGAAGGTGTCGAATGTCACTGTGATGTGGTTTAATTCATTCACCGAGTGACGGAATGAATAAGTAATTCGTCTTGTAACCTGAGACAATGGCAACCAAATAGGCTAATGTCAAAAGTGGTCTATTGTCATTCATAAGAAATAAGAAGAATTGTTGTTGGTTGGTGTCACACAATTCATGTCGCTTATTAATAGCCGTGTGCTCCTCTGTGCACTCACATGAAAACAAAGCTTCTACAAAACTGTGTGTGGTTGGGAGCTGTGAAAAGACTTGTTGGTTTATTGTGTGTCTGCGAGTAAGTCTGGAATTCCAGAGGTGACATTTGAACTCGTGATTGTTAAATGTTAAAGAATCACAGGGTGACTTTTGATTTGCGGGAGCGGATGTTGCGGTGATGTAGGGGAGCATGAAAGATGAACTTCTTGATGTAAGACAAGTTGCATGCGAGCATCAGAGTTGAACGGAGTTTTGGAGGAACGAGAATAAAAGATTAGAAGCAGGCGAGAAGGAGGAAGCTGAAAGGAAGATCCTCAGCAGATTATTCGGTAGAAACTTCCTCAACATGATCGGAGCCATCAAGAGACGCTGGAAGTCGACTAAAAAGTACGTTTCTTTTCTTATTCACTTTACACGCATCTTTTTCTTGTCGATAAAAATAACCTGTGATGGTACAAGTGATACACAACGCAGTTTGATTGGGAAATGTGAATGTGTGTACGCACGTTTGAGTGGGACAAGTTAGTTAAGTAGTAAGTAGAAGCGATAAGTGGGATTGTGGGATATGATTCGGTGGTTGTGGGTGGATTTATAGAATCCATTTGAATGTCTTCGAGGAATTCACTTCCTGTTTAAGAAAGAGAAAAAGCGAAAAATTGTTTCCGATCGCCCACCTCCACGCAGTTTAGTGTTTTATTTATGAAGGAAGCTTCGTCAGGGGCGATAAATCTGGAAGAATGTCGAGGAAAGCCATCACACTATGGCGTGTCAATAGTTCATATGTATTTCTGTGTGTGTCCCACTGTTAATCCTCATCCTCGTACCAAAATGTCCTCATAAATTAATCCTAAACATGAACTACCTCTGAGTTTTCTTAAACTTGCAAAATGCTCGTTTCCTTAGGTTGAATGTTGTGTTGTGCGTGGCAAGTAGTCATCTTGTAATCGTTGGCGTTCCTTCCGTTTTTGCGTAAATGCGTGAATGCGTATGCTCGAGATTATTTTTTACTCTCAAGAAAGACTGCCGACTGGAAGACTCTCATTATTCATTTCGGTATCAATCTGTCTCTCGGAAAGTTTGGTTGGCATTAGACTAGGAACGTTCAGCTGAGGAATAAGTAACTGTAATAGAATGAATTACTGTACTTCATAGGAAAGCAGGGCAATCATAATTTA